>PVJS01004579.1:0-68459 GCA_004027185.1 Glis glis
GGGATTGAACCCAGGGGCATTCTACCTCCAAGCTACACCCCCAGCTCTATTTTTATTCTCTATTTTGAAACATGGTCTCACTAAGTAGTGGAAGGCCTCACTAAGTAGCTGAGGCTGGCAGCAAACCTGCGATCCTCCTGTCTTAGCCTCCCAAGTACTGGGATTACAAGCATGCGCCACCATGCCCAGCTTTTATGTTCGGTTTTTTTTTTTTTTTTTTTTTTGCGGTACCGGGGATTGAACCGAGGGGCATTCTACCTCCGCGCTACACCCCCGGCCCTATTTTTTTATACTTTATTTTGAAATCGGGTCTCACGAAGTTGCGGAGGGCCTCACTAGGTAGAGAGAGAGAGACAGAGAGAGAGAGAGAGAGAGAGAGAGAGAGAGAGAGATATGAGGCTGGCTGCGAACCTGGATCCTCTGGTCTCTGCCTCCCAAAGTACTGGGATTACAAGTGTGCGCCAGCATGCCCAACTTTTTTATGTTCGCTTTAATTAAGACCTGTAACTGTATATGGAAAGACAGCACAAATGATGCAATTGGGGGCTATATTCCCTTTAACAGTTTATTTTCTTTCGGTAATTGTTGCTGTTGAAAGCTTAGCTGGTTGTCCCACTCAGTGATAAGCAAGGTCCACTGCTCACCTGGCGGCAGCCTTCTGAAACCCAGGTCCAAGGCCTAGGAGACAATGCATCCCTGCAGAAGCAGAAAGAAGTTTAGACAGGAAGAAACCCCCTGGGAATCCTCTTGGTCCCTAGTAAATACCACTCGATTGAGACCCCTGAGGGGTACGACCTGTGTTTCCACACCCCTGTGTGCTTGTGTTGCACTGGGACAGACACATAGTAGGTACGCAGTAGAGCTTGGCTGAAAGGGGATGGATGAATGAATGAATCCCTCTCTGGCTTTTTAAAATTTTTGTATTCTTACTTCCTTAACACTCACTCACTTATTTATGAAATATTTACAGTGGTCCTACTATGCGCCAACCTGGAAGCTTGGGATAACCAATGCATAACACTTCCTTAAAGAGGTCACGGTTTAGCTGTCTGTAATATTTCATCTTAGGGGTCCCCCCTCCAAGATTTGAGATTCCAGATTCTGTCATTTGAAAACTGTGTTATTCTAAGATTCCATGATTCCACAGCTCCCCTCCTGAGCCTAGACATCTGCCTTCATTTTGGATCCTCTATCAGACTAGTTATCTAAATAAGAATCGTCTCAGTTCATTTATTTGTGAATGTGTAGCAAGCGTCGATGAAGAGGTCACCTCTAAGAAATTTGTAGATTCAGTTCAAGGTCAATTGAAGTTAACTGTATTAAAGCAAGATCATATCTCTTCCCGTGAAATATTAGCCATTCTCTTTGGGAAAAAAAATGAGAGAGAGAGAAAAAAAGAATTAGGCCAAAATAGTTCACATTAAAAAAAAAGATTGCATTGCTACATGTATTTATGCATATACTCATGTGGTGGCTTCTTAATTATGAACAGGAGGGAAGTGCTCGGGTCACACGGAGGGTACATTGCAGAGGACTTGGCCACAGGTGCAGTCCACGGAGGGTCGCCCCAAGACCTGGAAGGAAGCGGGGTGACCGGGGAGCCTGGGGCCACTTGCCCAAGGCCACACAAGGTTGAGGGCAGAGAACAATCCCACACTGGTTCCTGCCTCCTGGTGCAGTGCTCCTCTCTTGTGCCCCCAAGGCTCGCCAGAGAGGCGACATGACAGAGTAAGATATGGCGGCCCAGGTTCCCTGGCTCCGTGCATATCCTCCCATGTGGAGTGGGTGGTTGGTGGCCTCAGCCTGGGGGAAGCAGTGAGCCAGGGCACAAACTCAGTCTGTGTGTGTGTGTATGGGGGGCAGGTACAGGGGCTTTCTACCTCGGAGCTACACCCCCAGTCCTATTTTACTTTTTATTTTGAAACAGGGTCTCACTAAGTTGCGGAGGGCCTCGCTAAATTGCTGAGTCTAACCGCGAACCTGCAATCCTCCTGTCTCAGCGTTTTAAGTACTAGGATTAAGCCGGGCGTGGTGGCGCATGCTTGTAATCCCAGTACTTGGGAGGCTGAGACCGGAGGATCTGGGTTCGCAGCCAGCCTCAGCTACTTAGTGAGGCCCTCCGCAACTTAGTGAGACCCTGTTTCAAAATAAAGAATAAAAAATAGGGCTGGGGGTGTAGCTCGGAGGTAGAACCCCCTGGGTTCAATCCCCAGTACCGCAAAAAAAAAAAAAAAAAAAAGGAATGGGATTACAGGCTTGCATCCCCACACCTGGTGATTTTAGTCTGTTTTGAGCTGCCATAACCAAACACCACAGACCGGTGATTTATAGTGAACAGAGAACTATTTGTCTCCCAGAGCTGGAGGCTGGGAAGTCCAGGATCTTGGGGTTGCCTCTGGTGTGGGCCTCCAGCTGCATCCCGACCTGGCAGGTGGCATCAGTCACAGGGGTGGGAGAAAGAGAGAGAACCCACCCACTACCACACGACCATCATGGAGCATTAATCCATCTAAAGAGTCCCCGCCCCCCAACACGGTCATGTTGGGATTAAGTTTCCAACCCATGACCCCCGGGCGAGCGTCATCCCACAGCGAGGATGCCCGGCTGGAGCCCCGCGGGGTAGAGCCCAGCTGCCCTCTCCTGTGTGGGTGCAGTCTGGCTGCTCCTCTCAGCCTTGGTTTCTTCAACTGTAAATGAAGGAGGTTGAGGTTCGTGATCTCAACATTAAATTGCCTGAATCCATGTTTATATTCACGGTGGTTATTTTTTAAGAGTGCTATTAATTATACAAATGAAATACTGATGCATTCTGTACATGATACATCTGTGAGTGTGAATACATGGTAGACTAGGCTGAAGTCTGCCCCCACCCCCCTCAGTCCAATCCCTCTCCCCTTCCTCACGGAATCCACGTCAGCTTGGCGGGCGTGTGCATTGCACGCCGCGTGTACAGTACACTCTCATCTCCTATGTGTGTGTGTTTGCTCGCGTGGTTCTGTTGCTTGTTTCTCTGCTTTTATTCTTCTGTACTATGCTTTAAGTGTTGCAGATCTTCCCCTGTCGTGATTTCTGACTACAGCTAGCATTTTAATTATTCTCGCTATTCTAAATGATGGCTATGAGCCGGGCGTGGTGGCGCACGCTTGTAATCCCAGTACTTTGGGAGGCGGAGACCGGAGGATCCGGGTTCACGGCCAGCCTCAGCTCTCTCTCTCTCTCTCTCTCTCTCTCTCTCTCTCCCTGTCTTTCTCTTTCTCTCTCTCTACCTATTGAGGCCCTCTGCAACTTCGTGAGACCCAGTTTCAAAATAAAGTATAAAAAATAGGGCCGGGGGTGTAGCGCGGAGGTAGAACGCCCCTGGGTTCAATCCCTGGTACCGCAAAACAAACAAAAAATGATGTCTATGTGGTCAACCGTGTAAGTGGATCTCAGACTATGTAGCCATTCCCTTGTTTAAGATCATTTATGGTTTTTTTTTCCTTCTCTTTCCTTTTTGTTCTGGATTTCAGTTACTGGTTAATTTTTTAAAGTCTTGCTTGAGCCAGGCGTGGTGGCTCACGCTTATAATCCCAGTACTTTGGGAGGCGGAGACCGGAGGATCCGGGTTCATGGCCAGCCTCAGCTCTTTCTCCCTCTCTCTGTCTCTCTCTCTCTCTCTCTCTCTCTCTCCCCCTGTCTCTCTCTCTCTACTTAGTGAGGCCCTCCGCAACTTCGTGAGACCCGGTTTCAAAATATAGTATAAAAAAAAATAGGGCCGGGGGTGTAGCGCAAATGTAGAATGCCCCTGGGTTCAATCCCCAGTACCGCAAAAATAAATAAATAAATAAATAAAATAAAATAAAGTCTTGCTTGGATTTTAATTGACATATCATAACTATACATATTTATGGGGTACAGTGCAAAAATGATGGTTCATTTTTTTATTGTTGAAAACTTTTTATTTATTTATTTATTTTTATACTTTTATTGGTGCATTGTAGTCTCACATCATAATGTGGTTCATAGTGATAGTGACCTCCATGCGCGACTTCATACATCCTATTGGCTGTTGCAGCGAAGATCCAGTGGCCCAAGTCAGGAACACGATGTGACAACTGAGTTCTTTTACCTGTGAGCAAGACAGGTGCATAGTGGCCTCTCGAACAAATGACAGTAGCCTCCGGTTGAGCAGTGTCATGCCAGGAGCACCGGCCAAGGAGGCTGCCTGTGACCTCTACTGTCACCGTAGACCATCAGAAGCAGAGAAGCATAAATCCTCCTTCCCCAGATGAGAGAGACAACCGCACTGCCTTGTAATCATAATATAAGTGGGTCTAAAACTTCCGCAATGTGTTCATTATAATTGCATCTTTGTGTAAAAAGCGACCACCTACAACTTAACCCTCTTCCCGGGACATATGTGTTCTTAAGAATAAAAGACAGCTGCACGTGTACTCGCCCTTTTAGTATGTTACCCTATTAAGAGAGTCCACAATAGCCAAATTATGGACCCGACCTAGGCATCCATCAACGTTTCGTTATCAACAGATAACGAAAATGTGGTTATAGACACACAGTGGAATTTTGCTCAGCCATAAAGAACAGAATTATGTCATTTGGAGGAACATGGATGGAACTAGAGAATATTATGCTAAGTGAGATCAGCCAGTCCCAGAAAGTCAAGGGTCCTATGTTTTAATAAAAATAGGAAGCAAAAGGAACTTCAGTCAAATGGGGAAGAGAAAACAATAAAATAGTGGAAGGGAGTTGGGGGAGGGGAAAAACAAGGACTGAGGAAGGGAACAGTTCAAATAACGTTATGTCCATATAAGGTTTCACTACCAATCTCACTAACGTGTATGAGGAGGAAGGAAGGGGAGGGGGATGGGCATACGAAGAGAAATACACCAAGTGGTGTGTGCATGTGTCACCTTGAATCACTTTGAATCTCATTATGATGTATAATTACATTGCACCCATAGAAGTATATAAAAAAGACATTCCTCTATTGTGTGTATATCAGCATTTGTATGTTGAAGGGTTTGGATAATATCAAATATTTCTTGCATGTCCTCTTATCACTCAGGGTCATAGTCATTCCTGACCAGACCCCTGTAAAATCGCTACACCTGAACAATTTCCGCCACTTCCTTTTGCATACCACTACTTACCTAAATGTCTGGGACAGGATGCCCGGATGCCTCCAATATCCCGTTAACTTTCTTCCCTGCAGAAAGAGGGACATGCAAGTACATTCTAAACCAGACAAGAACAAGGCACTAACAGATCAAAGTAGAGATTTTAGGATTGTCGGCACCAGTCTGAGCCTGGCATCTTGAAGCTAGGTAACTGTGCAGCGATTACCCGGGCATAATCACCGGTTAGGAGTCTGATGAAAGGGGGCAAGACCACCAGTGTTCGTGCGCTTTCAAAATGCTGGTTGGAAGGCCATGGAATTAACACTGGGGACGCCGGTGTGTGTTTATTTTCCATTTCCCTTGATAAGGCTACAATGAGCAGTCTTGTTCTTGTATCCTCCGGCAAATGAGCACATGACACCCCCCCCCCCGTGGAAGGGATGACCGGGAGGAGGTGCTGCTGGTCTGTGCTGGGTGGCAGGAGTGGCCCTGGAATGGTCCACTCCAGCCGCTGCATTTCTCTTCCTTCCCTCTTTCTGCTCCCCAGGCCCTCTTCCTCCTCCTCCTCCTGGATCTCTGTCTTGGGATCTGTACTTGCTGGCAGGCGTTGAAGCCCAGCCCACACTGCCTCAGACAGAAAGGAGTTTACAGCAGTACTGGCTGGGGACATTATTGGGGTGGGCCCCAGAACTGAAGGAAGAACTGCCATTGGAACTAGAGGGCCACCAGGACCTTGTCTCTCTCTTTAATGTCCTCTTACCTTCTTTGTCCAGTTTTATCATCTTTTAGCAGCATTAGTTGCAGCAACTCTAATATCCATTCTTCTAGTTCTTGGACTCCTATAGCAAGCCCACTTCTTCCCCAGTAACAGACTCAGAAATCCAGGGCAGAGTTCTGATTGGTTGCTCTTGAGTCCTGTGCTCTACTTTGAACCAATCACTGGGTCCAGAGAGAAGAAGTACTCTGATTGGCCAGGCTTGGTCATATGCCCGCCCTCTGGTGGTCAGGGTGCCTGATGTCAGAAGAAGGGCAGGAAAGCTTGCTAGGTTTGTGAAAGCATTAGCTCCTTCTTCATTTCCAGATGTCTTCTCTGACGCCTCACCATTCTAGAAGGCCTGAAAAGGCAGAACCCTTTTTTCTACTGACCAAATCTTACTATAAGAGCAAAGGCCTAGAAAGAAGGAGTCATAATATCAACATTTATTGGGTAGCTGCTCTGGCCTGACAATGCTAGGCATCTTGCACAGGGAAGGTAGAAGGCAGACATTATGAGGCTCATTTTATGGGTGAGGAAACTGAAGACAGAAGAGACTCACCGACTTGCCTGAGGTTGCTGGCTGCTAAGTGGCGGAGCTGAGTTTGAACCGATGTCTGTTAGAGCAGGAACTTCCTGGCTTCTGGGCTCTAGGTGGCGCCAACATGATGGTCAGGTAGGGCAGTTGCTGTTTTCCCATGGAGGGCAATGGGTTGCTTGGTTCCAAATGTGGCCAGCTGCAGTTCCTTCCTATCCCACTAGGAGGTGCTGCTCCCACTGCACCGAGTGGTGTCTCTCTTTCCTCTCTCCTGGGATTGGGCCTGGCAATGGGCTGCCTTCACAATAGAAGGTGATGGAGGTGACAGAGGGCCAGTGTTGGGCATAGCTCATAAGATGCCACACAGCTTCTGCTTTTGTGTTCTGGGGAGTCAGCTGCATGCTCTAAAGATGCCCAAGCTAGCCAGGCATGATGGCACATGCCTGTAATCCAAGTACTTGGGAGGCTGAGAGAGGAAGATTGCAGGTTCCAGACCAGCTTCAGCAACTTGGCTAGACTTTCAGCAAACTAGCGAGGTCCTGTTTCAAAACAAAAAACAAAAAGGGCTGGGGATGTAGCTCAGAGGTAGAATGCCCTGGGTTCAATCCCCAGCAACACACACACACAAACACACACACACACACACACACACACACACACACACACACACGCTTAAGCTAAACAACTGAATGAGGAGAGAGAGAGATAGAAAGAAGGCCAGTGACTAGTGACCTCAGCTAACACTACCTGGAGCAGAAGAACTGCCCAGCTGAGCCCTGCCTGGTCTCCTGATCTGCGGAATTATGAGAAGAATAAACCTCTGTGTTTTGAGGCAGTTTGTTAGACAGCAACACACAACAGAAATGTTGGTAATTTTGCAGGGTCTTTTTCTTTTACATTTTTATTGTGTCCTGTGCCTGATGAGTTGGTCTTTCTGAAACTTGACTCCCTCCCACCCTTTGAAAAGCTGTTTTCTCTTCCTGTTTGAAATGTCCCGGTCTCTGACCCTTCCTTTGACATTAATAATGCATCAAAGGAAAGATCCGAGCCCTCACAGGGCTCTGTGTTAGCCAGAAGGCTCTGTGTGAGTTGGCTTTTTGTCACTGTGACCAAAATACCTAAGAGCAACCTAGAGGAAGAAAAGTGTATTTTGGCTCACAGCTTCAGAGGGTCAGTCCATGGTTGGCTGGCTCCATTGCTCTAGGCCTCAGGTGAAAGAGCATGGTGGAGGAGAGTTGCTCAGCTCATGGCAGCAGGGAAGAAGAGAGAAGGAGAGGAACTGGGGAGAAGATGAGCCCTTCCAGGGCATGCCCCCAGTGAGCTCCTTCCTGCAATAGGTCCCACCTCCCAGTTGTCCATTCGAGCATTAATCCACTGATGAGCACAGAGCCCTCAGGCTCCAATCATTGCCTAAAAGCCCACCTCTCAACGGTGCTTTCAACACACGAGCTGCTGGGACATTCCAGCTCTAAACTACCACAGGCCTTGATGTTGGCTGGGACAGTAGGCTGGACTTCAGCCCTTCCCTGTGCAGGTGACTCAGTGGAGGCCAGGGCTGGGGGTTCACTGTACACTTGCCTTTTAGACAATATTTAACATCTACATGGCATTTTCTGGATGTACAAGTAACATACGCTTACTGGAAGCATTTGTAAAATGCAGAAAGTATAGACAAGTAGATAGATGAAAAGATTCCATCAAATTCTACCACCCTGCTGTGGGTAGTATTACCGGTTTGGTATATTGACCAGTCTTTTTCCAAGTACACAACACACACACACACACACACACACACACACACACACACACTTATTTTACATAGTTGATATCATTGAGGGTGCACAGTTTTGTGACCCTTTGTGTCTTTTACTTCATGTTGTATCATAAGCATTTAGACATTGTCTCGGGTGACAGAAAAGCCCCTGGGATTCAGGGACTCATCACTACCAGTGCCGCCACGTGCCCTGGCAATGCTCCGTGCTTTTCTCATACTTCTTCACAAACCTCACCACAATTCCATGAAACAGCCTTCTTATATTACAGAAAAGTAAACATTCAGAGAGGTGAGGTGACTTGTCCAAGGTCACATAGTGGGGATGGGAGGGAAAGAGAATTTAACTTTTGCTGCCTGCAAACACGAGGTTTCTTCCTGGTGCTCCGGCCCGGTCAGGAACACTGAACGGGACAGGCTCACGACCCCTTGGCAGATGCAGGGGAAGCACTGCCCGTGCCGTACTCTGACCTCTGACCTCTGCGGTGTGTCTGAACCACTCTGGATCCCACATCTGCCCCTGTCTGCATTCCCACCGTCCCCACCTCCCGGTCTGGCCTGCACCTTACTTCCATGTTCTCCATATTTGGGGTTTCCTGTTGTCGTCCGAAGCCCACCTCTGTCTGTCTGTCTCTGTCTCTCTCTCAGCCATTTCCTCTTCCCTCCTCTTGCAAAATACAAAAGCAGAAACGAACTGAGCCAGAAGTCTAAACACAGCGGCTGAGCTGCTTCTGAGGCTCTGGGCTCCTGGACGCAATCTTGAATCCTAATTAAGCCGTTAGAGAAAAACTTGTTGCTGGCAACAGGGCCGGGAGAAATAGTTTCCATCACGTAGGATCTGGAATTAGAATTGGCTGGAAGGCCCTCGCTTGCTGCTCTCCGTCCCTAATAGGCGGAATCTCAAATGTTATTAATCTAAGTGAACCGTGGGAGACACGAACGGAGCCGTGGATGGAGTTATTTGATTTGAAGAAAGAAAACCAGGCAGAGAACATTCTGCATGGGTAATGTCCTGGATCCCCCGCAACAGGCAGTTAGATTAGAAATATGTCTGTGGTATGTGACTCAGGATTTAATGAAGTTACAAGATAGATTGGGACGCTCCGGCCAAGGTGAAAACGCAGAATTCCTGAACACTGCTTGGAGCTCCCTGCGCCCCAGAGACTGGTGAAATGAGCATTCTGGATGGAGGAAGGAGAACATTGGATGCAGTTACCAGTCAGTAACCGGACTGCCCACATTCTTGAGTCGGCTCTGCAACTTCATGGCCAGCTCAGCCTCTGGGCTCCGGAGAAGCTGGCCATCTTGTTGGAAACGGTTCTGGTGAGTGGTGGGCAGAACCTGCCTCTGAAATTGAGACTGGACATCCTGCCTCCGGAGCCTGACTGGAGATTGCGCCGGCTTGTGGGGACTGCCTCGAGCACAACCCCAAAGGGCCAGGGGGAGGCCTCCGTGTGGGGTGTGCTGACCTTGGAGCCCTGGGACACTGCAATGGGCCTCCTTCAGCAGAATCAGGACTGGGGCTGGGGCTGGGCGCGCATGTGAGAAGGGGCTCCCCGAAGCTCCTCTGGCCAGAGAGGAGACTCCTGGGACTCCAGACCAGGGCTTGTTCATCCTCCAGAAAGTGACCATGGAACCTCAGCTTCCCGAGAGATGCCCCTTACACATACCCAAGGTCTTGGGACATGGCTAGTCCCCTGGGGCTCTTAGAGCCCAACGAGGTCAGCTGAGGGAGGCTGGAAGCTGCAGGGAGAGATGCCCCAGGGCAGGTGTGTGGAGCCATGGGCGGGGCATGAAGCCATGGGCGGGGCGTGGAGGTGGGAGGGGCATGGAGCCATAGGTGGAATGTGGAGCTATGGGTGGGGCATGGAGTCGTGGGTGGGACATGGAGCCATAGGTGGAGTGTGGAGCTGTGGGTGGGGCGTGGAGGTGGAAGGGGCATGGAGCCATAGGTGGAATGTGGAGCTATGGGCGGGGTGTGGAGTCGTGGGTGGGGCATGCACCATAGGGGAGGTGTGGAGCTGTGGGCGGGGCATGGAGGTGGGAGGGGCGGGGCTCTATGCAGCTCTGGATTTCTCTGAGCTCACAGAAAACACTATCACCCACCTCCCTTATGGTGAGCTTGGGTCAGTGTTGGCTTGACTCATGAAAAGAAGGGTAAGTCACATGTTAGCTACTTCTAGGCCTGCTCCTTAGAAACGTCTTGCTTGGTCCCTGGAGGGGCAGGGCAAGGATTCCCACTTCCTGTCCCTGGAGCTGTGTGTGTGTGTGTGTATGTGTGTGTGTTTGTGTGTTACTGAGGATTGAGCCCAGGGGCATTCTACCTCTGAGCTACACCCCCAGCCCTATTTTATTTTTTATTTTGAAACAGGGTCTCATTAAGTTCTGGAGGGCCTCACTAAGTTGCCGAGGCTGGCCGCCAACCTGCAATCCTCCTGTCTCAGCCTCCCGAGTACTGGGATTATAAAGGGATGCCACCACGCCGGGCTCCCTGGAACTACCTTGAATCTCAAGGAGAGGGCCAGGTCAGAAGATGCATGAGAGGCTTTGGGGATGTTTGTACGAGCTCATCCGTGGAGCCCCGCTGACGAAGCACACCCCGAGTTGGGAGGAGCAACCTCATCACTCCACCTGAGCCCCAGGGACACTCGGGGACCCCATGGCTCAGAAGCTGCCCAGGCCCCACCCGCTTCCGCGCCACGTTTTGCTAAATCAGGTGTCCGTGGAACTGAAATGGGGACAGATGGATGAAATGTCTCCAGGAGCGCCACTGCGGCCAAGAAGGAGAGGAGGTGGCTTGCTGGGCTCTGCGTGGTTGGGGTTCTCCCCAAACCCGTGTGGTCAGAAAGTTATCTTTCTGTCCCCTCCATTTTTTAGAACCCAAATACCAAGAGGTTGTATAACCCTGGGACACACCTGCTCTGTACAGAGGAACAGAACCCCCCACCTGCCCCTCCTCGTGGCTACAGGACAGTCATCTGGGGTATTTTGCCTTCTGCCCCTGCCTCTGCCTGCCTGGAAAATGCCATTGGGAGGTCTCTGCGCCCCGGTGTGGGTGTACAATTGTCTGGTGTGGTGGCCAGGCCAGGCCTTGGGGCTCATTCGCCACCACATTCCCAGCCCTTCACGCAGCGAGTGGTGAAAATCAGGAGCTCAGAGGATGTTCAGATCAACGAGCGAATAGACGGATGAGTCCCTTTTTCCGTCTCACAATAGCCCATAAACAAGATAGAAATATCCTAGTTTTCCTGTTGAAGACATGGGGGCTCATGAAGTTAAGTGACGCACCCACATTCACACAGCAAGATCGGAGAGGAGGGGAGATTTGGACTCCGGCCTGACTCTAGGCTCTGTGTTCTATCATGAGGCCACGAGTCACCATGGAGTCAGAGAAGTCAAGAGGCACTTCCTGGCCTCTCTGGGGGCCTGAGCTTCCTGTGGCTTCCCAAGTCAGCCCCAGAGCCTGGTGTTCCTTCTCCCTGCATGGTTACCCATGGCAGCTGCCTCTGTCGGGCACCTGTCTGGGCCACCCGAGGCGCCAGGTACTGATCCTCACGCAGCCCTGCGGGGTTGTCCTGTTCCTTTCCTCCCCTCTTTCGTAGATGATGACTGTGGTTGAATGGCGGCCATGATCATGGCCAGTGAGCTGGGGCATGATTGGAACTCAGGCCTGAGGACCCCCTCGCTACCCCCAGCCTGCGAGCAGGTGCAGTGGGCGGTAAGGGCTGTGCTCAGCTGGCCAGGGAGAGGGTCCTGGAGCAGGTGGCTTGTGAGCAGGGCCTTGAGGATGGGCTGGAGGAAGGAGGGGACACAGGATGGCCAGGACGAGGAGTGGACTTTGGGTTCCTGTGGTATCACAGGTTGAGAGGGAAAGCTGAGACGGGAACTCCAGCCCACCTCGTGCAGGGTCAAGAAAGGGCAACCGGATCAGCCTTCTACTTGAATTAATTTCCTTTCTGATACACACAGAGCGTAAGTGGGTGGAGGAGGGCGTTGGCATGTTCCTCTGGGGTGGCTAGAAAATTCCACATTCGGAGGCAGCTCTAGCATGGTGGGCCAGCAGCTCTGAACCCTGCTCTACCTCCCGTGTTGCCTTGGGCCCAGCATCCCTCCTTTCTGGGCCACAGACCTCTCGCCTACAAAACAGCAGATCGGGCCTCCCCTGCAAGGGTTGCTGGGTTGGTTAAAGGAGAGTGAACTGGCACAATCTGCCCCTCTTCCCAAAACAGCACAACAACAGCAACGAAGTGAGCAGCGGAGGGATGGAAGCTTGCTGGGTGCTCCCAGGGCTGTGTCCTTGGACTGGTTGCCAGTCAGCCCTCCCTCTGGCTCCTCAGCTATAAAATGGGTCAACAGGAGAGTGCGCCTCGCTGGGTCAAGGCAGGGATGGAGTGAATCCTGACTGTGGAATGCAGGGCACAATGCTGGGTGTGCAGCAGGTGAGCAAGTCACCTTGGCTAGCGCTGTCACGTGTGTTATTGATTACTGTTATTAGAAGTCATGATGGAAGTGAGGCGTGGTGGCACACTCTTGTAATCCCAGGACTTGGGAGGCTGAGACCGGAGGATCACAGGTTCAAGGCCAGCCTCAGCAACATAGCGAGACTCTTAGCAACCTAGCGAGACTCTGTTTCAAAACAAAACAAAAAAATCAAAATAAAAGGGCTGGAGGTATAGCTCAGAGGTAGAATGCCCCTGGACTCAGTGCCCAGTACCAAAAAAAAAAAAAATAGAAAATAAAATAAAGAAGTCGTGGTTGTGATGAAATATTTCACAGTGTGAACGCCAGCCTCAGGGGCGCCCTCTGTTTTGCACTCTGTTCGGAGTGTCCCCCTCCCTTAAGTCCTTAAAGCACAGCGCAGTTGTCATTCCTTCCCAAGTCTCCCCCGACTCAGGCGTGGTTAGTACAGGATGCATCTGTCACCTCTTGGAGCCCCTGTCTTCCCCCAGCCCCTGTCATCCTTAGCCCCGGGGCAGTGAGAGGCAGGGATGGCGTCCCAGTGTGCGCTCCATCCACCTGTGGAATAAATATATGATGTCCCACCCTTTGTGGCATCTCGTCTAATCCCCATAGCTACCTGTCATCCTCCTTGGAGATGAGAAGGAGGTGGATGAGATACATTCCAGTTGGCCTTCTCGGAAAAAAAAATTTAATGTATTAAGCATTTGCTTGGAAGTGATTAAAAACCATACAATTTTTTTGTTCATGCAGATATTGAAGAGACAGGGAAGTGGCGTAGGAGGTGCAGCCAATCCCTGAGGCGATGCTTCGGGGCTTGGCTTAGGAGTGGTGGTCTTGGTTGTGGAATATTTAGGGGTGTACTGTGTTCGGGGGATGGGTCTTATGTGCTGGAAATCCATTCTATACAATGATCTTCATTTTCTTTTCTTGTGGGACTGGGGATTGAACCCAGGAGCAGTTTACCACTGAGCTACATCCCCAGCCCTTTTTGTTTTTTTTGTTTTGAGACAGGGTTAATCCTCCTGCCTCAGCCTCCCGAGTCACTGAGATTTCAGGTGTGCGCCGCAGCACCTGACATGATCTTCCTTTTATAGGTAAGGAAGCTGAGGTTTGGGAGAGACTGAGCAGCTTGTCTCTAGTGCTGAGCTGCTGTCTGCCACGTCCACACCCCGCGGCTGCTCCTCACAGGGCCCAGGGTGGCCGTCTGTGCAGGCTGCAGGCCGGGAATGAGCTCCCCGGTAGGGAGCTCAGCAAGACTTCTGTAGGTCTCAGTTCTCTTACCGCCACTGCCGCGGGCCAGATGCTTCGGGAAAGTTTCAGATCTGTGCTGTATAATCTTTCTGGACCTCCTGAAGCCGCCAGAGCTCTGTGTCCAGGAGAGTCTGATAAGGTGGGCGGGAGGGGGCGCGGGGGTCTCTCGGGATGGGAGGCTGCTGAGGTCCCCATGGGTGCTGGGAGTTCTGGGAGGAAGGATGACGCTGCTGTGTGTGTCGTGAAGGGAACAGACACGGTTATCTCGCAGTTATCTCGGCCCTCGCCCGCCGGTGAGGCGCACCCTCAGCTGCACTCAGCCCGGCCTGCAGCGCATGAGCTGTGCCTCCCGCCCACTCGGCCTGCCTGTCATCGTGCCTGTAGCAGACACGTCTGGCAGGAAGCGTCTCCTTGTCACAGCCCCATTTCCTCACGCTCAAGTCGGGGGCTGAGGCTAAATCTCCAGTTGACGTGACACTGTTTATAGTGCCGCACAGCTCCTCCCGGGTTATCCGGTCCTGCCAAACCCTCTCGCCTTCCAGTTCAACTCTGAGATGTCCCCTAGGGTGGGGGTGGGAGGACTCTGCTGCGCCCTCTGCATGTGCAGCCAGCCAGGCTGGGGTGACAGGGGACGGTGGAGTCACTGCTGGGCTCCCAGCGCCGGGCCGGGCACCACCCCACCACAGTGTAGGGAGAGAGGAGGATGTGGGCTCAGAGGCAGCCGATCAGAAAGGAGGCCCTGCTGGGGCGGGCAGCCACCGGGCAAGGAGCGAACCTTCTGGGGATGGAAGGTCCTAGGGCAGGGCGAGGGGTAGAGAGGCCCTAAGGAGAAGGGAGGTGCGAACCCAGAAACCTTCATGTATCATTCGTTCACTCGTGCATTTGTTCAAGCATGCCTGTCTTCATTCAAACCACTTTTGAACACCCGCCGTGCAAAGCTTTGCATACATTGGCCCTGTCCCCAAGCTTCCCTAGCAGATGGCGATAACAGCTCCCACCCATTGATGCGCGAGGCACATTAGCTCATTTAGTCATTCGACAGATGAGAAAATGGAAGCACAGAGAGGTTAAATAATTTGTCCAAGACCACACAGCCAGTGAGTGGCAGATGCTAGAATAACACCCCGGTCTGTGGGAAACCCCTAAGCCCAAGCTCTTGGTCTGGGCCCCACAAACCAGAGAGGGGGTCCAGCTTTTTGAGAGACAGGCGAGAGCAGTTTCTGGAAGCACAGGTAAGAAGGGGGATTGGCAGTGCTAGCCAGGGACCCCGAGAAGGAGGTGCCCAGTGCAGTTCCTGGGGCAGGGCACCGCGGCTTGGGTCTGCGGTTGGGTCCACTCCCGCGGGAGTCTGGCTGCGAGCTGCAGGATTGAAATGTTCTGCTGCTGTTGGTGCTGAAGACCCAGCGTACTCTCCTGCCTGCTGGAAGTTCTGGGGCAACCAGTGGGGCTTTCTTTCTTTCTTTCTTTCTTTCTTTCTTTCTTTCTTCTTTCTTTCTTTCTTTCTTTCTTTTTTTTTGCGGTACTGGGGATTGAACCCAGGGGCGTTCTACCTCTGAGCTACACCCCGGCCCTATTTTTTATACTTTATTTTGAAACCAGGTCTCACGAAGTTGCGGAGGGCCTCACTAAGTACCTGAGGCTGGCCGCAACCCGGATCCTCTGGTCTCCGCCTCCCAAGTACTAGGATTATAAGCATGCGCCACCACGCCTGGCTTCCGTGGGTTTTCTTTAAACAAAGCGATTAACAGTCCCGGTGTGTTAGGCATCTTTTCAAATACCGCACGGAGGGAGCTGCCTGCCTTTCGCATTTAACCCTCACTCCAACCCTCTGAGGATGCTTTATCCCCCATTTGATAAAAATTGGGAGGAGGCTGGGTATGGTGGTGCACGTTTGTAATCCCAGTACTTGGGAGACTGAGACCGGAGGATCTGGATTCGCGGCCAGCCTCAGCTACTTAGCGAGGCCCTCCGCAACTTAGACCCTGTTTCAAAATAAAGAATAAAAAATAGCGCCGGGGGTGTAGCTCGGAGGTAGAATGCCCCTGGGTTCAATCCCTGGTACCGCCAAAAAAAAAAAAAAAGAAATCGGGAGGAGCCAAGAGGACTCCCAGGTCACTCCCAGTCGTATTATTCTGGCTGCAGTATTTTGGGCATCTGTGATGTGCCGGGATGGAATGAGCACTCTCCACTCCATTTCATTCTCGTGCTCCCCTAAGGTCGGAGAGATCATGTGATTTTTATACAGGAAGAGACTAAGGATCAGGGAGTCAGACAGGGGCAGGATAGGAATTGGGATTCGTACCCCAAGGGCACATCTTGTCATTCTGCACCCCAGGCACCCCGTTTCCCTCTGTTGCATTCTTTGTGTAAGTTTTATTGTTGTTTTTTGCGGTACTGGGGATTGAACCCAGGGGCATTCTACCTCCGAGGTATAACCCCAGCCCTGTTTTTAATTCTTTATTTTGAAACAGGGTCTCACTAGGTTGCGGAGGGCCTCACTAAATAGCTGAGGCTGGCCGAGAACCCGGATCCTCCTGTCTCCGCCTCCCAAGTACTGGGATTACAAGCGTGCGCCCCCACGGCCAGCAAGTTTTGTTTTTGAACTTGGGATTTTTTGTTAATTTTTTGGTGCTTGTGTTCTGATCTCTGCTTTCTCCTTTACTGCCCGATGGTGCAGCTGGTATGTGCCAAGCACTGGGCCGAAGGAAGGAGGAAGGCGCGGGCCCCACCCTTAAGAAGTTCACAGTCGTGGGGAAGATGGACAAATCAATCATCGGCCAGCTGCCCTGCCGTGGAGGCTCAGTAGGGGAGTGACTGGGGCCAGCGTGCAGGCTCCCCTCTGCAAAACGGGAATGGCAGCAGGGTTCGCCTCTGCTGACGGGCAGGACTAACAGATGTAGAGCTGAGAAGCACTAAGCGTGGTGCCTAGCACATGGGGATCTTACGCGATGTAGCAGAGATGATGCAAGAATTAATCACCCTTCCCAGAGAAGTGCGGGATCCCTTAAGAAGTACAACATGGCCGGGCGTGGTGGCGCACGCTTGTAATCCCAGCACTTTGGGAGGCAGAGACCGGAGGATCCGGGTTCGCGGCCAGCTTCAGCTCTCTCTCTCTCTCTCTCCCTCTCTCTCTCTCCTTAGTGAGGCCCTCCGCAACTTCGTGAGACCCGGTTTCAAAATAAAGTATAAAAAATAGGGCCGGGGGCGTAGCGCAGAGGTAGAACACACCTGCGTTCAATCCCCGGTACCGCAAAAAAAAAAAAAAAAGAAGTACATGTTTATATACTAAATTATTTCTTATTCCTATATTAAAGATTAATGTTTATACACCAGAGGTAGAATCATAACAGGTGAAAGCTAGAGGAGCCTTGGAAGACCTCAAAGACCATCGGGTCAACGTCTCTGCTCCATTGCATATAACTGACTTTAAAAAATGTGATACTCGGCGTGATATGGAGGTGCAGGTTGGTTCAATGTGTGTGGGTTAGTGTGTGTCTGTGAGTGCACTTTCTATCGTTTGCTTTATTTGTGTTTTTGTTTCATCCATCTTATAGTAGTTTTAGTGACTCACACTCACTGTTGGTAGCAGTGCAAAGCCCCTTTAGAAAGTGACTCGGCTACATGGATTAAGATTTCACCATTTTCAACAGGAAATAAACACAAATGTAAAAATGCCCACAGCGTTCATTTCAGTGTTCTCTGTGATATAAAACACGGAGCCGTGATGCTGTGTTCTGTCTACTCATTTTATGGGCACTAACGGAAAAGTTACAAGAAGTCGGGTGTGGTGGTGCACACCTGTAATCCCAGTACTTGGGAGGCTGAGACAGGAGGATCGCAGGTTTGAGACTAGCCTCAGCAACTTAGCGAGGCCCTCAGAAACTTAGTGAGACCTTGTTTCAAAATAAAATATAAAATGAGGCTGGGGGTGTAGCTCAGAGGTAGAATGCCCCTGAGTTCAATCTCCAGTACCTTCAAACAAAAATAAATAAAGAGAAAGTTAAATGAATAAAAAGGATGCAAAGCATATGTAGTTTGATTGCCATTTTAGTAGGTTAATTCGTCTTAAACTACTTTCTGGGGGCTGCTTGCTAATGTCAGGAGTGTCCCTTACTCGGGAACTTCCACTGCAGAAGCGGTCACTGGGTGTCCAGAGTGGCTCACCAAAATCACACCTCCTGGAACTGCCAGAAAGGACTCCCAGTGACCAAAGCTGGAACCCTGTGGGCGATGGAATTATGAATGTACTCTTGGGTTACAGCCCGAAGCAGAAAATAAATACCCGTGAGCCCACACTGATACACATACATGATTGAATCAACAAATAAATGGGAAAGTGGAGATAAATCTTCCTTAGGAAAGAATTCACAGATAAGAAGGCAATGAGTGGAGTCCAGCCCGGGGAGGGCGGGGCTCCCGGCTCCAGGAGAGGGGTTCAGCGCCTCCCCTTGAGCACAGATCAAACTTACTGCCTCTTTTCCAAATATAGAAGATGGAAAGAGGAATGAAAGTTAAATGCGGCGAAGACTGACAAACACGTCCTAAACCAGGGGTCAGGGCCGGCATCATCCTGATAGCTCATGTGAACAGCACAGACCCCTGATGCGATGGGATGGGGGGCACTTGGCCTCTGTGCCAACCACCCTGTTATCCCTGAGAAAAAGCATCAGGCAAACCCAAATTAAGGAGTATTCTGCAAAACACCTGGTCAGTGCTCCACAGAATGGTCAAAGACATTAAAAAAAAAAAGAAAAGCCCAGCCTGGTGGCACATGCCTAGTGACACAATACCAGTATTTGGGAGGCTGAGACAGGAGGATCGCAGGTTTGGGGCCAGCCTCAGCAACTTAGTGAGACTCTCAGCAACCTAGTGAAACCCCATTTCAAAATAAAACATAAACAGGGCTGGGAGTGCAGCTCAGAGGTAGAATACCCCTGGGTTAAATTCCTAGTACCAGAATAAAAAAAAAAGGTCTGAGAAACTGTTACAGACCAAAGCCACCTAAGAGATTTCCTGGGTGGGTTCCTGGAAGAGAACAGGACATCAGTGGGCAACTATGGAGCTCTACAGCAGGCCTGGAGTTTGGCTCATAGCAACGCAGCAGTGTTCATTTCTCAGTCGTAACCAGAGTGCCCCGGTGATACAAGATGTTAACGATCCAGGAACTGGGGGAGGAACACTTTGCAACTTTTCTGTAAATGTAAAATTACTCCAAGTAAAACCTTCTCTAGAAGTTTCTAGAAGTGTGCTGTTTAAGGACTTTGTTAGCATGATGTATGTTGGGAATGGTTTTCCGGGGAGTGAAATGAGCAGTACTTAGTACCAGGGCCTTTGCACAGGCCCTCCTGTGCCCCCATGGTGTCGGAGGGAAGCCGGCGAGCAGAGGCCACGTCCAAGGGACGTCATGACAGCCCCTTGCTCCCAGAGCTGCTGGCACTTAAGGTGAGACAGACCTGTGATGCATGGAGCTCGGTGCCTCCCTGAGTGATAGCGTGGCTTCCGCACACAGCATCCTTGCTCTTGGGGACATTCCTGCAGGATGTCCCCTGTCATTTTGCTTAAGCTGCTCCGACTGTCCCCGCCTGGCAGGGAGGCGTTGGCAATGCTTCCCGCCAGCCCCTCTCCCCAGCAGGTCTCAGTCTTTCAGGCAGCGGCCGCGGCGGTCCAAGCTCACATTTGCTTGAGTGAACCTCCCCGTCCGGGGCCGGGCCTCGGCTCTTCACTGAGCCAAGCACATCACTCCTGACCCGTGGGCCCCGGAGCATTGTTCTTGCCAGGAATTAATGACGTGCTGAAAAACAAAGTGTCCTGGAACCGGGGTGGATCGCGAGAGCCACACGTCCCCCACGAGGGCCCGTCGGGCCGGAGCCAGGGGGTGATGTCTATGAGGCCACCGCATGCCCGGGTCAGCGCCGCTGGACCCCACCCGGAAGTGCGATCCTCCGAGCCACCTGTATCTAATGACGACCTCTCCCCCGAGGTGGCAGAGCTCTTAGAACATTCCAGACGGGTCACAGGCAGGGCCGTGCAGAGGCAAAGCTCTGGCTGGCCCATTGCTGCTCAGGAAACACCCGCAGGCTCTACTGGGGGTCCTGCAGGGTGTGTTCAGACCTGCCTGCACCCCTCCCTGTCCTTGCTTCTAGAGGGTTCCAGAAAGAGGACTGCTCTCGCCCCTCTTCACCCTCCCAGGCCTCCGGGGACCCATGCAAGCTGCTGGCCCCTGTCCTGGGGTCGCAGCTGGCGCAGGAGCAGTCGTGGAGTTCAGCAGGCTCTTGAATCTGTGCCCAGCAAGACTCTGGGAGTAACAAAAAAGATGGCGGAGAGCCTCGGTGGCGCCCTCCCATGCACTGTGTGCTCTAGGTGGCTCATCGCATTTACTTCTTACAGGAACACTGAGAGGCAGGTGCCTCTTGCTTCCTCATCTTACAGATAAGGAAACTGAGGCTCGGAGAGGTAAGTTACCCATGGCCACTTACCATGGAGGAGCCCAAACTCGAGCCCACCAGGTCTAGGAGCTTAATATGGTGGGCGAAAGGGACTGGGACGATCATGTAGCTCGGAGGGGCTGGGACGTCGGATGGGCACGTCTGGACAGGGAGGAAACAGAACGTGGAACAGGGCCTGAAGGTGTCACAGGAGGGCAGGGTCATCGGGTACCATGGGCGCCCCATCAGGAGGAAGCAGGAGAGAGAGCAATGGGTGGGTGGGTGAAGGTGTCACAGGAGGGCAGGGTCATCGGGTACCATGGGCGCCCCATCAGGAGGAAGCAGGAGAGAGAGCAATGGGCAGATGGGTGAAGATGTCACAGGAGGGCAGGGTCATCCAGGTACCATGGGAGTCCCATCAGGAGGAAGCAGGAGAGAGCAACGGGTGGGTGAGTGAAGGTGGTCACAGGAGGGCAGGGTCATCCAGGTACCATGGGAGCCCCGCCAGGAGGAAGCAGGTGGAGAGCAATGGGCCAGTGGGCAGGGGAGGGTGCAGACGGGCGTCCAAAACACACTGCACCATAACATGGATTAATTATGCTGTGATTCTCAAAGTGTGATCCACAGACCTCGGGACAGGCCCGAAACCCTGTCCAGGGTCTGCTCAGTGCAAGCTGTTTTCAGAATACAACTATGATGTTACTTGCCTTTTTCACTGTGTTAACATTTGCACGAATTGTGCAAAAACAACAGTAAATAAAACTGCAGGTTTTACTACTGACAGTAGGTAAAACTGCAGGACAAATCAAGACAGGGACCAAAATGCAGTAGCAATCTGTGTTCTTGCCACCACACATGTGCAGAAAAATATAAAAATAAAAAGCAGGCTTCACTGGATCCTTGATGGAGCAGTACAATTTATGAATTTCATGAAATCTCAACCCTTGTGTGCATGTTGTGTGTGTGTGTGTGTGTGTGTGTGTGTGTGTGTGTGGTACCAGGGATGGAACCCAGGGGCATTCTACCTCTGAGCCACACCCCCAGTCCTATTTTATTTTTTATTTTGAAGCAATGTCTCCCTAAGTTGCTGAGGCTGGCCTCGGATCTGTGATCCTCCTGTCTCAGCCTCCCAAGTACTGGGATTACAAGTGTGCACCACCACACCTGGCTGCGTACCTGTCTTTTTACCATTCTATGGGACTAGCTAGGCATTATGTATACGGGGCTCCCGATTCATGCAGACGTGTGTCTGAGTTGTATGCTGAATAAGCTACTTGTTCCTATTTTTTTCTGTGTGGAATTTCATTTTATGCTCCAAAGAACAACTGACAGGCAAACCATGGTTATTCAGACTTGGGCACTGGGCCAACATTTGTGAGATGTGCATGGAGTGATCTTGTGCTTCAAGAAAACAATTGGTAGTCTTTGTTGCCAATCAAAAACTTCAAACCTTTAGAGAAAAATTTCAACTTCGGAACATTTTCATTCATAATGCACAATAATTAAAGACTTAAAAGATGAGTTGGGAGGTGGTATTCATGAATGAGGCTGTTGGGTAGCATATAATGAAAAGTGTCACCATTTAGAAGATCCTACTTCAATGAAGTAGTGTTTTCCAAGTGACCTACACATAAGGCTGCTAAGGCATGAATGAATGACCTGATCTATTCAAAACTCAAGACATGCCTGTGGCTTTTCATATAACTAAAGACAAAATTTCATTGCTATGGCTTGGATTGCACACTGAAAATTTTAAAGAAATTAACGTGTCCTGTGTTGGTCTACTAATCAAAAACAAGTATTCAGCTGGGTGTGCTGGCACACACTTGTAATCCCAGTACTTGGGAGGCTGAGACCGGAGGATCCAGGTTCCCGGCCAGCCTCAGCTACTTAGTGAGGCCCTTCGCAACTTAGTGAGACCCTGTTTCAAAATAAAGAATAAAAAATAGGGCTGGGGGTGTAGCTTAGAGGTAGAATGCCCCTGGGTTCAATCCCCGGTACTGCAAAAAAGAAGTATTCATAATTATACAAGAAAAGTAACTAAACACATCTTCCCTTTTCAATTACACATCTGGTGAAGCTGGATTTATTCACATATTTCAGTCAAAGTAATAATCACGGCAGAGTGAACGTGGAAGTTGACTTGAACCTTCTTTGTCTTTTATTAAGCCAGGCGTGGAAAAGATTTGCAAAAGTGTAAAACCAGGCCACTCTTCTCACTAGATTTTTTGTTTTAGAAAACATGGAGTGTTTCTCCCCACTCCTTTAAAATGTTATGTTAACATGCACAGCTTTATGTTTTATTTTAAATGAATGAATGAATATATTTTTAAACATCCAGTTTTAATTTCTGACGTGAGAAATATTTGTAGTTATGACCCACACAAATGAAAGCTCTTGGGAGTCCTGGGTAATTTTTAAGCGTGAGACCAAACCTTCAGAAACCGTCGAGCGGCCGTGTGCCGCAGTGGCGGCTCCTAGTCACTGTGGCACCTGCTTGTCTCCCTGTTGCCTCACGACGTTGTGCTCCGGTGCTTTCTTGTCCCCCCACAGGTGAGCACACTCTCCCAGCCCCTTCGGTCCACGACTCAGCCTTGCCGCTCATTCCCTGAGGGGCTTCCACTGAGGGCCCCCACACTCTAACCTCAGTTTCCCCATTTTAGAATGAGGAGATTGGCCTGGTCAGGCCTAGGGCCTGAAGTACCGAATCATAGCCCCCAAATAGATCCAGGTTCTAATCCCTGGAAACTGTGGCTGTTCCCCCGTGTGGTCGGGGAAGCTGCAACAGAGTCAAGGGTCTTGAGATGGCACGACCCTGGGTTGGCCAGTGGGCCCCATGACCACAGAAGAGCCTCCCAGAAAGAGACCCCATTTCTACTTAAACACATGTGGGTGAAATAGATGCTACTGTGTGCTGGTCCCTTTCAAAGGCACTGCTGCGTACCTCTGGAGGTACCATTGAGCCACTTGCCCCAAGCCACTCTGCTAACCGAGGGCGGCATCCGTCTGGCTCCAGAGCCTCGCTCACACCGGGACGTGCTCATGTTTCAAGAGTCCAGGCCAGACCCTAGCACGGAACAGACTCCCACAAATGACTTGTAGAATTCATTGACGGAATCAGTCCGTTCTGCCTGTCTCCTGGAGGCCGTTTCCAAAGGCACTGTGGGAGAGTGCAGAGGGAGGCACGAGTGGGGCTGTCCACCGGAGAGATGAGGGGAGCCAGTGCTGCAGGCCCAACTGTGTGCCCCAGCTTCAAACGTCTGAGGTCCCTGGGACCTCAGAATATGACCTTATTTGGAGAAAGGGTCTTTACAGAGGCAATCAAGTTAAAAGAAGGTCATTAGAATGGGCCCAAATGTCCTTATAAGAGGGGACATTTGGACACCGACACACACACATGAGGAGAACACTTCGGGAAGATGAAGGGGGAGGATGGGGGAGGCTTGTGCATGCCAAGGAACCCTAGCCAGCCCCAGCAAACCCCCAGACGCCGGGGGAGAGGCCTGGAATCCATTCGCCTTGAAGGTAGCTGTCCAGCCTCCAGAACTTGAAATGGCGAGTCGCAGCGGTCTAAACCATGCAGTTTGTGACACTTTGCTATAGTAGCCCCAGCATCTCCTGCAGCCATATGTAATAGTTGAAAGTTTTCTGTAGGCACAGCATAGAAGATAAAAGGAGCCAGGAACGGAGGTACACGCCTGTAATCTCAGTACTTGAGAGGTTGAGACAGGAGGATCCCAGGTTCGAGGCTAGCCTCAGCAACTTAGGAAGACCCTCTTTCAAAATAAAAAGGGCTAGGGTGTAGCTCAGCAGTAGAATGTCCCTAGGTTTTATCCCTAGTAACAAACAAACAAACACACACACACACACACACACATACACACACACATAGCAAAAGGGAACAAGTAGAGTTAATTTTAATAATATAGTTTAACCTATTATGTCCAACATATTATTGCTCCAATCTATAATCCGCTCATGAGGCATTTTATACTTTTTTTTTTTTACGCTAGTCTTCCAAGTCCCACGTGTATTCTACCCTCACAGCACCTCTGAGGGGCATATAAATGGGTTCTCAGCAGCATGAGTGGGCAGCGGCTGCCATGTTGGCTCCTTCCCATATTGATTCTACCACGTTGCCCAAGTTCCTATCTGGGTCCTCAGGGAACTGTCTGCTGCCGTCCCTTGGCCAGCCCTCCAGGCACAGAAGGTCGGTGTCAGCTGGCGCCGCTTGGGGCTGAAAGCCCTTGCCATTTTTGTTTTTTGTTTTGTATTTCAATAATTTTATTGAAAGGTATATCCTTTAGTATCAAACATGACGGTAGTTGGTGAGGTTACCTCTGCCAACTCAAGATTAACACTAACATTTTCAAAATAATGGGAAAACCGAAGAGTTATCCATAAAACATGGTTTACAAAAGTCAAGGATAAAATAAACTGGTTCTTTGGTTTATTTCTCAGTGCTTATTCACCCACTATGTGATGTCAAAATTGGTTACAGCCATGGTGGATGGACTCGGGCTCCACGCAGCACTGAGTAGCCATCTACAGCACTGTGCATCTTACGTTCCCTGGCGGACATGGAGAATCCTGACCTACTTCAGCGACACCATCATTATGCAGGTGCCTACTTAATTTTGTTAAGACATCTTAGGGACATTCGTGAAAGTATATTCTCTTCCTTTTAAACAAAATTTTACACTAGAAGCAATACAGTTTTATTTTAAAAAAACAGCCTGTAATAAAAACTTCTGGAGTGCTTTATCTAGCCTGAACTTGCTCTAGTGGGGGTAAAGCAAGTATTCAGAGTGATAATTTATTTTGAGTTACTAATGCAAAAGAAACTAATTTTCTTAGTGGGATTAGATTGAGGCAGGGGATTCTGTATAAAAATTTTTTATCATGGATATAAGCATCACTTGTTTTCTAGAAGAAACATTAAAGATAACTTAATGAATATGTCAAATTTAACTAGGTCTGTGCTTTTTGCTTTATATAAAATACCCTCAAATTTAAATGTAACTCTCACATAGCACAAAAATCCCCATCTCTGAATTATCTATTACTCGGGTTATGGGTGCCAAGAAACCGTTTATGTTGCCTAGAATATTAACCCTTATTAATGACTTAAAAGTGCATTTGTGCAATGTTGACTTTCATGTAAACCTAATTTAATATTTAACATCTAAACTAAGTAGGTTACCATTAATACTAAGTACATCTGTTGATCTAATATAGAAAGTTTAGAGATGAAGATTCGCAGTCTACCTTCCCAAGCTTATTACTCATGTTTCACATTTCTGTGTTTAGCTCCGATTTGAATGCGTCACAGATGAGTTCAAATCTAAACACAATTCTACTATAGCATGCTATTAGGCAGCTTCCCCAAGTCTGAAAACATCCCGCGAATCTAGTTATGATGTTTTGAGGCTTCCTAGCTTAAATCCATGACAACATTATGGAATCGATACCTTAGGGTTGTGCAGAAAACCTTGCCACGGTTTGAGTGTAACTTGAGTGTCCCCCAAAAGCCCAAGCTTGGTCCCCAGGGTGACAGTACTGGAAAGTGCTGTCAGCCTTTAAGAAGTCAGGCCTAGTGGAAGGCCCTTAGGTCATTGGGGGTGTGCCTTCGAGGGGACTGTGTGACCCCCCCTCTCAGACCTTTGCCTTCCTGGCTTGAGATGTGACCACGCACTCTGACACATGCTACTGTCATCGCCATCCGCTGTCCTCACCAGAGGCCAAACCCCTGGGGCCACACAAATCTTCCAAACTGTGACCTCTTTACTTCACAAGCAGCCTGTCTCAGGTCTTTTGTTGTAGCAACGTGAAGCTGACTAATACGGCCCCAAGTCCCTTACCTGTTGGCCTGTTGACAGATCCTCCACCTCATCCTTGTGCATCTCTGGCAGGCTTCCCTCTGCTGACAGCTCTGTGGATATGGAATATATATGTGTGTGTGGAGATTTGTTTTTACCTCAGCTCTAACTACACCCATATGCCTTCTCCTGGACAAGATGCTACTGCTCTTAATTTGACCATAGGCAAATCCTTCATTTCTTGTCATCTCCCCCCTGAAGGAATTGGTAGTGATGGATTAGCCTGAGAAAACCAGCCAGAAATAGTCCCCACCACACTGGAAATGCAGAAGAAGGAAAATAAATCATTCTACCCTCCTTTGAGGGTACCCAGCATCTCAGTTTGCCTGGCACTATTGGGCATATATGACTACTTTCCTCCTGGAAAATTGGCATATGTGACCACTTTCCTCCTGGAAAATGGGCATATATGACTGCTTTCCTCCTGGGTTGGTTATGTGAGTTAAATATCCACACCAAAACCTCATTGCTGTATGTTTCAGAGCCTAGGCCAGGTAGCTCAACAGAGGGAATTTAATACAGGGAATTCGTTTCAAAGATGTTGGAAGAGCCAAAAATCCAAACAGGGACCACTAGTGTTTAGCAGCCGTAGGGAGCTGCCACCACTCCTAGGGGGGAAAGACAGGAGGTGGTGTCAACAGAGCTGGGGAGCTGGGGCTGCCCACTGGGTCTGGAAATGCAGGAGACACTGCCTCTGCTGGAAATGCTGGCTACCCAAAGTGAGAGAAGGAAGAGACACTGGGCTCCTCCTTTCCTCTCACCTTCTAATCTCCTCCATGCTTGATTCCAGTTATCAGGGGATCCCTGGGGCACATCATTTGCAGGGGACAGACTCTTGAGAAACAGAGCAGAGCAGGGGAGGACATAAAATGGACCCGAGAAGCAAAGTGGCCCAAGGCAAAGATCAGAAATACAACTGTTGAGATCATTGCTATGTGTGGTACGCACTGAACGCACATGCAAGTGCTAGGTGGTGTGGGAGGCAGCCTTCAAGGCTGGCCTCTACTAATTTCTCCCCTTCTCTGGCCTGTGCTGCTCTTTGCATCCAGGGATGGAGCCTCATGCCTGTCCCTTGAATCTGGACTGATCTTCATGATGGGGTTGGTCAGTAGATTCAGAGGTTGATGTTCTGGAACTTTGGAGGATGAACCAAAGGATGGCCCAACTTTGGAGGAGGATCATAAGGTGCAGCTTCTGCCTAGATATCTTGAGGTGCTTGGTCCTGGGGTCTTGGGATCCAGCCATCATACTAACAAAAACAAAGTCACCTTTAGAGGCCATGTGCAGGGGCTCGGTTCACCGTCCAGCTGAGCTGGCAGTTAAGAGCCGGTGACGCCCATCGGCCGTGTGAGTGGGTTACTGCAGACACCCAGCTCAGGCAAGCTGGCATCTGACTGCTGGAGACCCCAGGTCAGGACACCTGGTCATGCCCAGGCAACACTGAGAACTGTAAGGAAGAGTTAAGCATGGTTGTTTTAAGCCATTACGGTTTGGAGTGGTTTGTGAGATATAGTAAAGCAACACAGGGGACCGTGTGCTTTTAGCTGCAAAGGAGTCACGGCAGGAGTTATACTGGCCACTCATTCATTATTCATCAAATGTTCCCTGAGCACTGATGAAAAATAATTTAAATAATTAAAAAAGTGACTTGGGGCCTATAATCCACACCTATACCATGATTAATTCCAACCGGATCGCATAGTTAAGTGTGAAAAAGAAATCATTAAAATTACTAGGAGAAAGCATGAAGAATTTTTTTTTTTGGAAATTTGCAGTGGTGACAGCTTTTCAAGGATGACACTTAGCCTAGAAACCAGACAAGTAAAGACTGGTAAATTCAGATATGTAAATACCAAAAGTTTCTTCATGGGTAAAACCATCAGAAACAAGTCAAAAGACAAATAACCCAGCCAAAAAATACTTGCCAATCATACTATTTCCCCAAGGCTAACTTCTCTAATACATGAATAGCCCTATTTATTAATTAGAAACAGACTAATAGCGCCACAGAAAAGTGGGCATGGATGCAAGAGACAGTGCACGGGAAAGAGGGAGCGAAGGGGTCTGAGACATACGAAAAAAACTCATGTTCAGTCATGATAAGACAATCTCAAACTAAAATTAAAATAAGTTGGTTGTGGTGGTGCACGCTGATAATCCCAGTACTTGGGAGTCTGAGACAGGAGGCTTCAAGGTTCAAGGCCAGCCTCAGCAACTGAGTGAGGCCCTCAGCAACTTAGCAAGATCCTGTTTCAAAATTTAAAAACAAGCCAGGCGTGGTGGCGCACACTTGTAATCCCAGTACTTGGGAGGCTGAGACTGGAGGATCCAGGTTCGCGGCCAGCCTCAGCTACTTAGTGAGGCCCTCCACAACTTCGTGAGACCTGGTTTCAAAAATAAAGCATAAAAAAAATAGGGCCGGGGGTGTAGCGCAGAGGTAGAACGCCCCTGTGTTTAATCCCCGGTACCGCAAAAAAAAAATAAATAAATAAATAAAAAATAAAAAATAAAAAAAATAAAGAATTAAAAAAAATAGGGCTGGGGGTGTAGCTCAGAGGTAAAATGCCCCTGGGTTCAATCCCCAGTATGATAACAACAACAACAATAATAATAATGTGAAGAAGAAGGAGGAGGGGGGGAGAAATAATTTTCCTCCTCTGGAATAGCAAAAAATGTTTGGTGAAGCCCTGAATTGTCAAGGGATAGGAGACTGACCCTCGTATGCATGGAGTGTTCATCTCCACGGTGGGAGACAGTGATGTCTGCATTGGTGTCCCCGTGTGGCGCAGGGGCAGTGTGCCAAGTGTCAGAACTTCTACAGGGGAATGTGGCAAAACAATGGTGTGCAGGGTATTTGTTCCAGCATTGTTTGTGTAGCTAGAGAAGGAACACAAACTAAATGCATCAAGAAATGAAAGAAACAACAGTACTTCAGCCAGGCATGGCGGTGCATGCATGTCATCCTGGTACTTGGGAGACTGAGACAGGAAGATTGTAGGTTCAAGGCCAGGCTCAGCAACTCACTGAATGACCTATTGACCCTGTTTCAAAATAAAAAAATTAAAGAAGGGCTGGGGTGTATTTTATAGGTAGAATGCCCCTGGATTCAATCCCTAGTACCACAAAAAAACCAAACCAAAACAACAACAACAAAAATGGTACTTCCATTCAATAGAACGCATACTTTGCAACTGGGAAAATATTAGTTAGCTCTTTATGGATCAGTATAGAAATTTCTCCAAGCAATGTTATTGGAAGAAAGGCCTGTGACCTGCACACAGGGTGTGTCGTATACTACTATTCAAACCAAAATAAGAAGAAAGAACACACATCCATCGGTGTGTGGCATATCCCCGGAAAGATGCACAAGAAATTGATAACTTTGGCTGCCTCCAGGGAGATGGTTGGGGTGCAGGAGTGGAAGGGAGACCTGCCCTTCCCTGCATGGAGTTCTGACCTGTCCATATAGGTGCTGCATCAGAATAAGAGTTTTAAAAAAGGAATGAATGAGATTCATTCATGAAATCAGTGGAAGGAGCTCTGAATAAAAAAACGAGTTGAGAGCCGGCCGTGGTGGCGCACGCCTGTAATCCCAGTACTTGGGAGGCGGAGACCGGAGGATCTGGGTTCGAGGCCAGCCTCAGCTCTCTCTCTCTCTTTCTCCCTGTCTCTCTCTCTTTCTCTCTCTACTTAGTAAGGCCTCCGCAACTTCGTGAGACCCGGTTTCAAAATAAAGGATAAAAAATAGGGCTGAGGGTATAACTTGGAGGTAGAACGCCCCTGGGTTCAATCCCTGGTACCGGTACCGCAAAACAACCCCACAAAAAACAAACAAAAAAACCCAAGTTGATGTGTGGAAAGCAGAGGCCTGATATTCTTACACTCCCTGTTACGGTTTGTGTTGTATTTTGGATTTAGACCCCCCTCTTCATGTGGTAGACAGGCGGCCATGTTGGAGGTGGGGCTTGGTTGCTGGGGGCGTGGCCAGAGACAGGCTTTTTCCCTGGTTGGCTGCTGCAGCTGCCTGATCTTCTCTCTCCCCTGCTGTCATAAGCTGATAAGTTCTCCTCCTCTCTGCTCCCCACCATGATGCTCTGAGGATCTGCAGCCCTGGGTCCTGCTTGGAAGCTGGTCTAGCGTGGACTGAAAATCTTCAGAATCATGAACAAATAAATCATCTTTGCTCTAAGTTGTGGTTGTCAGGTACTTGGGGTTATAGGGCAAACATGCTGAAGGAAAGAGTTTGGATATAAAATGTCCCCCAGAGAAGCTCATGTGTTAGGCAGTATAACCAGGTTTGGAGGTGAGACATGGCTGGAGGAGGTGGATCACTCAGCGCGTGGCCTCGGGGACTGTGTCTATCCCTGGCCGCCATCTCTCTCTCCCCTCCCCCTACTCTGCTTCCTGCCACTAGTAGTCGAGTGTCATTCCTCTCATTCCTTGCTACCTTGGTTTCTGCCTTGGAGCTGGCTAACTATGAACTACCTCTCTAAAACTGTGAGTCAAATAAACCTTTCCTCTTCTAAGTTGTGCTTGTAGTTTTATCACAGTAACAAAAAAGTTAACTAAAACACTCCTAATTTTGTGGACCAGTATTCACACCTGTTTTGGTGACCCCAGGACAGAAGGTCTACATCGGGGCAGATGGCGGGGGCTGCAGGCAGCTGGGCTGAAGAGGAGGAAACGATGTGAACCTTGATACGCATTGTATATGTGTCAGCGTTTATGCTGTGCTGCTTGTATTAGTATATAAGTTTATGATGAACCTAACACAAAAGTTCTGCATTAATGGCAACTATGAGTTTCTGGCTGCTGCTGTAACAACTTACCACAAACACAAATTACACAAACAACACAAGTCTCTTGTGTTGCTGTTCTAAGAAGTCCTAGGGTTGAGGTGTTGGTTTCTTTTGGAGGCTTTGGGAGCGAAGCTATTTCCTTGCCTTTTCTAACTTTTATGGACCTCCTGCATCCCTGGGCTCGCAGCCCCATCCTCCACTCTCAGAGTCAGCAGTGTGGAGGAAGCTCTGCCGGCCTGTGACTCCCCTGCCTCCTCTCATAGGGACCCCTGTGGATACCTTGGGCTCACATGGGTAATACAGGCTGATCTTCCATCTCAAGCTCCTTAATTTAATCACACCTGCCAAGCCTCTTTTGTATGTAACCCCACATTCACAGGTTCTAGGGATTAGGATGTGGACATCTTTGTCCATGTTCAGGCTACTACAGTGGCTGTCTCCATTGCACAGTACCAGGGTCCGGGGGTTCCTTAATGTTAAAATACTTTGCCCAAGCCACACAGCGAAACAATTAGTGCTAAGCAGATTCTCCTTAAAGAACAGCAGCTTTCCTCCGGTCCCCACTGTGTGAGTTGGACAGGCCCCTAGGCTGCCTTGTTGAGCTTCATGTGCACACTGGAGGTATACGCTAGTATACAGGGACACAAACATATAGGTGGAGTGGATGCCATAGGGTGCAGACCAGAGCACCCTGCAGAACTGAGATATCTACTTGCCAGCTACTAGGAAGGTTGGCTGTCTGCAGTCAATGGCTCTCTGTGAATCCCTCTCCAGGATTTGCCCCAGCCAAAAGAAGTGGTGTCATCCAAGGTCACGCCCCCTTCCTGGGCAGCCCATATCCAAAGTCTCCCTGAGGGGCCATCCCAGCTCCAGAGCTACAGGTAGGATGGGCTGAGGCCTGTGTTGCAAATGCATTGCTGCTCAACATCTCCCTCTGCCCAATGCTGCTCCCTCACTCCTCCCCAAGAGCACCCCGCTAGCCCTCCTGCATGCACGCCTGTCTCAGAGTCAGTCTCTAGAGACCTGGTTGATCTAACAGCAGTGGAGGAGGATGGAGGCGGGGACTTCTGCGAAGCTCTCTCCAGGCTCTGATCTTTCAGGGGGAGGTGACATGGTAAGAGCAGCTGGCCTGGGGCTGGAAATGTCCCTTCCTTCCCTTCCCTCCCTCTCTGGGGCTTGGGGAAGGATTGAAATGCTGAAAGGAAGACAGCGTCATCCCAAGGCTGCGAAGCTGGGCCCGAGCCGGCCCCATCATCTCTGACCAGCTTCATTCCTCACCCCCATCCCTCCCCCAGGTCAAGCTTTACTGACCTCTCTGCTGTTTCTTAACCCTGCCAGACATATTCCCAGCATGAGCCACCACAGGACCTTTGCACATGCTCTTTCTTGATATTTCTGAATAGCACACTCTTTCATCGGCTTGATGTCTTTGGCTTCTCCGGGAGACCTGGCCTGACCACCAAGCCTATAATTGTACCCTCCCCATGGCCCCTTGTCTGTTTTCTTTTTCCTTATAGTATTTATCACTTTATAATATACTATGACACCCACAATCACCTACAGTACAATATAGCCTGTTCACTTTATAACATGCAATCTCACCCGCGATCCGTGTATTGTGTGTGCTTGTTTATTTAGTTTGCTGTGTCTGGTTTTGTCTGATTTACTCCCGGTTGTGTCTCTGCTGCCCACAACGGCGCTTGGCTCCTAGAAGGGGCTCCGTCAGCATTTGTAGAAGGAATGGAAGTACGGGGGTATTTGTGAAGTCCTGGAAGTGATGCCGACAGTCCTGAGGTGACGGAGAGCGAGTGCGGGACGTTGACAGGATGCCTCCCCCTTCTGGGCGCCTGGTTCCTCTCCCTGTCACCACCCACGTCCCCACCCCGGGTTGGAACCACATGGTGCCTGCAGCCTGCGGATGGGCCATCAATTATTGAATAAATGAGGAAGAAGAAACTGGACTGAACAGCCCCGTTTCGCAGACAAGGAGGCCGACTTTCAGGGGGGAGGGACATGTCACAAAGTTGATTCCCACGGGAACAGCTCAGGCTACCACCGAGTCACCCTGATGAGCCCCTCAGCTCAGCCCAGGATATTTTTCCAGAAAAACAAGCAAGTGTGTGCAGGGCTAAGCCTGCCCATTCCCCGGGGACAGCCTGGCCAGCTGGGTGGGCGGAGAACCTTTGAGTCACCAGTGGTAAGTGAGGCCTTGTGGGGGCCTGGCCACGTGTGGGCAGAGAGGACAGAGGCGTGGCCCCCGCCCCAAAGAACTCAGCGTGGGAGGGAAGGGACGGAGGAAGGCTACTTGTGATGCTGGCGGAGAACGCTACCGGTTTCCCAGGGCTTAGGTTGGGCCTGCAACCCTGCGAGCTGGGTTTTTTTTTTTTTTTGGCGGTACTGGGGATTGAACCCAGGGGCATTCTACCTCCGAGCTACACCTCAGCCCTATTTTTTATTCTTTATGAAACAGGGTCTCATTAAGTTGCAGAGGGCCTCACTAAGTATCTGAGGCTGGCCGCGAACCCAGATCCTCCTGTCTCAGCCTCCCAAGTACTGGGATTACAAGTGTGCGCCACCACACCCAGCTTGTGAGCTGTTTATGTCTGCGGTGCCACTTCATCCACAGAGCAACCTTGAACTTTTCAGTACAAACACCAATATCCAGAAGACCCAGTACTACCTGAATAGTATTTTAGGGAAAGAAGGAAGGAAGGAAGGAAGGAAGGAAGGAAGGGAGGGAGGGAGGGAGGGAGGGAGGGAGGAAGGGAAGGGAAGGGAAGGGAAAGGAAGGGAAGGGAAGGGAAGAGAAAGAAGAAAGACACCTTCATTAAATGTGTACCTTGGAGCCGGGTGTGGTGGAACACTCCTGTAATCGCAGTACTTGGGATGCTGAGACAGGAGGATCTCAGGTTCAAGGCCAGCCTCTGCAACTTATCGAGACTCTAAGCAACCTAGCAAGACCCTGTTTCAAAACAAAAAATGAAAAGGCTGGGGGTATAGCTCGGAGATATAATGCCCCTGAGTTCAGTCCCCAGTACTAAAATTAAAAAAGAATACAAAAAAATATGTACCTTACATTGAGAGGTGCCCAAATTTCTGTGAAAAATGCAGGTTGTGAATTTGGGGGAATATTGTCCCCATTTACAGGTGAGGGATGGAGGGTCACAAAGATCTGTCGCTGGTCTAAGTCACCAGCTGGGAAGCCAGGGCTTTCCGATCCCGGGTGGGCTGGACTCCGGGGACAGGCGGGGTGCAGGAGAAGCATGGTAGACCCAGCGCGAGACTGGGGTGGGCACCCTGGAAGGCAGGCTTGAGGGGCTGGATAAATGTTCACCAAGTAAGCGATGGGCAGGGCCTTGGAGGACGCAGAGGTGACCCCGCAGAGGCTGGCGTGCTGGCCCACGGGCGGAGGCCACAGGGCCTGGGATGTGGGGAAACAGCAGAGTGAGTGTCCCGGAAGGAGTGAGAATAATAGAAAGCAGGCATGGAAGGGGCCACACGCCACATGGGACCCCTGGAGACGCCACCCCAAGAGGGCTGCCAGACGGCATCCCGCCCAGCTCCATCTGCCTGACTCACCGTGAGCTCGGACGTGGCCCTTCCCCTCCCCGCCAGGTCTCCTCACCAGTGGGGGGATGATGTCTGGGGACTGGCCACCATGCTGGTCCTCGTGCCCAGGCACCGCTCCCTCCCTGTTCTTGAGCCTTGTGGAGTGCTCATGACGACGCCTGCTTATTCTCGCCAGCGTTCCGGTCTGGACCATGCATCACAGGGTCGGCCTACCCATGCTCCTTGCAAGGCTTTCAGCCTACCTCGGCCTGGAAGTGTGCACCTTTCCAGAAAGTCCAGCCCTCCTTCAGCAACACACACACACACACACACACACACACACACACACACACATTCATGGACACACACAGACACATACATACATACCATACCATACATACCACACACACACACACACACATACCATAAATGTGATGGACACACGGACCACACACACAGGCTCAGACACAAACATACCACACACATACATGGACATACCATACACATACATGCACAAACACACACATAGACTCATACATCATACACACACATATATACCACACCTACCACATAGACAGATACACACACAGACATGCATGGACACACACACACACATCATACCATACCATACCATACCATACCATACCATACCATACCATACCACATGAACACACACACACACACATACCATACCATACCATGCTATACATACCACACAAACACACACACATACCATACCATACATACCACACAAACACACACATACATACCATACCATACCATATATACCACACAAACACACACACATACCATGCCATACATACCACACAAACACACACACACACAAATATATCATACCATATATACCACACAAACACACACACATACCATACCATACATACCACACACACACACACACACACACACACCATACCATACATACCACACAAACACACACATACACACCATAGATGTGATGGACACATGGACTCCACACTCAGGCTCAGACACAAACACACCGCATACATACATGGACATACCATAGATGTGCATAAACAATACACACATAGACTCACACACCACACACATACACCACACCCACCACATAGACACACTCTTTCTCTCTCTCTCTCTTCCTTATTTAGCCAACCCTAGACATAATTCAGAACATAATTCACCATAGTAAAATTCCATCAAATGCCAGCAATTACCTGAGAACCAATTTCAGAGCTCAGGCCTTGGGGGGACCTGGTTCCTTCTAGAACATTTTTCCCTTTAAAATCCAGATGACCTTTCTAAAGGGGGCAGTAAGCTTTGACATTTTAGGGCCATGTCCAACGTGTAAAAATAGGGAGACAAAAAATATGGAGGCTCTATTTGCATGTACGTGTGTAGCGAATAATAAGTTTTCTTCTTTGCTATTTAAAAAAAATCACTTTCAAGTTACATGGTATGAGGAATGCCACTTTAAATAAAAAAAAAAAAAACAACTGTTAGCCCGAGTGGAGTTTATGACACTGGCCCGCGGGCCTCTCCTCAGGGCTGTTGCTGGGAGCAGCGATGGGCGGCCTGGGCGGTTCCTCGCCCTCCCCGGGACTTCACCATGGGGACATGGGTCACGGCGTGGGAGACCCATAGGCGGCAGCTGGGAGGAGGCCTGCTGGCTCCACTGCGAAGCCTTTGAACTCTGTGTTTGGGGCAGGAGGACGGCTTGCCTCTGTCCAGCCCGGTGGCCAAGGAAACCCTTTGGGACAGAGGTGACCTGAGCAGCGGCCAAGGCCACAGAGGCTCAAGTGGTCTGCAGGAGGCCAACCTCCAGGTTCCCGCCCTCCTGTCCCTCCTCAGCTTCCCGAGTAAATCAGAGCCGTCAGTGTGGTAGCAACTTGATTAAAGTTCAGGGGTTTAATAGATCATTTAAAAAAAAACCCGAATTACTCCCACCCCCGGCCAGCCACCTGGCCTGCGGCCCCGGGTGCACACGGCAGCTCTGGGCCGGCCCGAGGAGGCCAGGCTGGCCGAGGTTCCTGCCTATTCCCGCAGGAGGCCGGCTGCCGAGCGCCGACATTCTCAGCTGCATTTAATCTGCCCTGAGACAGGCTGGCGAAGAGGAGGCAGAGGGGCGCGGGGAGCGGACCCGGCTGCGGTGCTCGCCGGGTAACCTGGAGCGGGGCCAGCCGCGGAGAGACTCCCTTGGCAGCAGCAGTCTGTTCCAATTAATCGTGTTTAACCATTCTAATCACACTTTAGCACATTAATCCTATTTTCAATCCAAAACACATCTGAAACAGCGGCATGTGGGCCTTTTTATGGGAACCGCAAATCAGATGTAAGGGAGAGGCTCGGGGCCCTTGTTGGCCCTGCACTTTCACTGAACTTAAACTTAATAAAATATGGGACTGGCTTGTGGTTGGATTTACTGCACAATGCTGATGCTTTCACATATAAATAGATCCCTTAAGTGACTTAAAAACCTGTCAGAGAGTGCAGTGAAAATTTGATTATAAGGTACCCCGCGCTGAGCTCCCCGACAATGCCATTGTGGGGCTGACGGGTGGGTGGGGGCTGTCTGGCCAGGGAGCTTCTAGCCGGTCTGCCGGAGGTGGCAGAGATGTGCTGGAGATCTTGCGGCTGGTGCCCAGCGGCCTTGTAAAGGGTTTATGGAGGTGTAATCTTGAAAACTTGATAAACCTCAACCACCTCATCTTCTGCGTTCCTGTCGAGTTTCCCCAGCGCTCTGGCAGGAAGGACTGGTTTGTAGCAGGTCCGCGGCGGAGGGCGGTCAGAGGTCTCTCCCGCCCATGGCCAGGCCAGGAGAGGTGAGAGAAGGTTCCCCAAAGCTGTCGACAGCCAGGGAGAGTCACACCCAGTCCAACGCCTGGGTTTGATCTGGGGAGATGGTTCCCAAAGAGGGGAGGTCTGTTGCCTGAAGCCAGAACTGGGGGTGTGGGGACAGAGCCAGGGTGGGTGCTGGGACCTGCCAGCCCAGCCCCCTCCAGCCTGGCCAGCGGACACACAGCAAAGCTGGGCTGGGGCAGCTTACAGCCCTATTCCTTGTTCGTCGGTTTCGTTCTACAATAATCCACTTCACTTTTATCCTAAGCCCAGTTTGAGGTCTGTAAGGTCTGAATGGGAACGTTGCTACGTCGACCATCCTGTACCGCACCTGTGAATCATGCTGGGTGCACCGGCCTGGGATTCCTGGGTTCAAAGCCCATCTCCGCCACTTCCCAGCCGTGTGCCCTTCTGCCAACGACTCCGTCTCCCAAGTCTCAGTTTTTCCATCCACAAAATGGGGAGGCCAAGAGGACCGACCTCATGAATGTTTTTCTGCATGAATAAGTCAAATAATCAGCACAGTACCTGGCACACAGTAAGCATTATTTAAAAAAAATTAGCTACCAGCTTCTCCACGTCTCTCAAAAAAAAAAAAAAATCAAAGACAAAAACGTGCAGGTCTATTACATAGCAAGCGGATTGCCGGCACAGAGGAGAGCCGAGCAGATTAAATAAGATGACATCTGCAAGTGACCTGCTTTGTGAGTACTGGCTCAGTAGAAGGACATTATCTTGAGTCCTATATATTAAGGCAGGCATATAATGCAATTGTTTAAATAGAATTTTTTTAAAAATTAAAGAGGGAGCCGGGCGTGGTGGCGCACGCTTGTAATCCCAGTACTTTGGGAGGCGGAGACCGGAGGATCCAGGTTCGCGGCCAGCCTCAGCGTGCACGCGTGCTCTCTCTCTCTCTCTCTCTCTCCTTAGTGAGGCCCTCCGCAACTTCGTGAGACCCGGTTTCAAAATAAAGCATAAAAAAATAGGGCCGGGGGTGTAGCGCGGAGGTAGAACACCCCTGTGTTCAATCCCCGGTACCGCAAAAAAAAAAAAAAATTAAAGAGGGGAAGCAATTAGATCAAATACCTGAGCTAATAGAGTTAATTGTATTTGCACATAAAATCTGGCACTGGATTTTTTGGAAATGGGCAAAGGGAAAACGGGATGAGGTAAGTTATCCTCCTATTCATTTATTCAGGTAATCAGTCCAGCCAGTATTTGCTTAGGGCACACTGCGCCAGAAACTGCTTTTGGCAAGGGAGAGAGGAAGGATTATTGTTTCTGCAGGTTTGGCTTTCGGCAGGAACTACACTCTAAGCTCAATCTGCCAGGTTGGCTCTAGAATGATCTCACGCGGGGTGTAGCAACCTTCCTAGGTTGGTCCCTCACTGGGCCCTTGATAGCCCTGGGTGCTTCACCCACACATCAGTCCAGGCCTTCGTTTAAACTCAACGTGCACACAGGCAACTTTGGGCTCCTTCCTGCCTGGAACAGTACAAGTTTCAGGAGTGTGGCGGAAAGAAACCCAGGCAGCCCAGCAAATTCAACGCCTAAGTAAGTCTTAATTTGGACCCGGGGTGGGAGTTATCAGTGCATGCTAAATGAAATACGCAACGGTTCATAACGTGGTAGGAAATGCGACAAAAAGATGTTGCGGCGGACTTGGATAGGCACCAGGATTAGGGTCCGATGTTTGGCTTTCTAAGTAAACACGTCTAGCTTTTTATTTTACAAATAACAATCTGGAAAGATGCATTAGGGAATCTAAATGCAAAATAGAAATGAGTTTATCCAGGTAAGTAAGGTTTTATTAAACAATTTAATTCATTCCAGTTCCTTTGGAAGAAACTATGGGTTATGGTTAATGTTCCGAGCCAGACAGAAAGCACATTCACGAAGCCACCTGCATTTAATATACAACTGTCAGAAAACTGCTCACTGGCCCCTTCCCGGAGAGGGACAAGCTGAGATGGATTTTATTTTGGTAAATGCAACAACAGAAATGGCCAATGAATATTCAAGGTGAGGAGACTTTCAAACCAGATCGTGAGCAGCTGAGAACACGAACAGGATTTCAGAGCGCCAAGGACCTCTTGCGATTTCAGCCACTTCCAAATGCGGAGTACCGGAAAGAGACTTTTCAGATGTGATACAGGAAAAGGAAAACACCTCCTCCCACCCCGCAAAAAATTAGCCAACTGGAATTAAAACGCAGGTCCCTGCAGGTACTGCTAAAAAAAATAAAATAAAATAAACCGACTTATGAAATAAGTCTGTAACAGCCATGCTCGAACCAGGAAATTCTCAGAACAAGTATAATCATTTTATGAGCATGTAAAAAAATCCTCTGTTCCCATAATGTTCTTTATTGGGAGAGCTAGGCGCGTTCACATTGGGGTTTTCCTCTCTGCTGGGTATCTCTGGTATTCATGGTCTCAAAATAGGTTGTTTCCCAAGTCCTTTAAGCAAAAGAAAAATCATTGCTTTTTACATGAAGGGGTTTACCATGCATCTGGTAAAAAGTAATAACATCACCCATGATTACGGGCACTCTCAGAGGCTCGGTGGCGCAGAGTTCTGCACGTCGCTGGGCACTGGTATGCGCTCAGCAGTATTTTCCTGAGTGCCCCCTGCTCGCTCCTCCATGTTTTCTGGAAGGTACCAGTTGCTCCCCTCCATGGTCTTCCATGTGTTAAGTGCTGCCTTCTCTCTGGGTTTTGGACGGAGGTTATGCCGGTCACAGAAGCAGCTCTCTGTGCACAGGGGCTGCAAGGAGTAGGCAGAATGGAACCCGTGCAATGTGAAACGCTGCAGCCGATGTTGAAAACAGGATGGCGGCTCCTCAAAAACATCACACATGGCCGGGCGTGGTGGCGCACGCTTGTAATCCTAGTACTTTGGGAGGTGGAGACCGGAGGATCCGGGTTCGCAGCCAGCCTCAGCTCTCTCTCTCTCTCTCTCTCTCTCTCTGTCTCTCTCTCTCTCTCTACTTAGTGAGGCCCTCCGCAACCTCGTGAGACCCGGTTTCAAAATAAAGCATAAAAAATAGGGCCGGGGGTGTAGCCCGGAGGTAGAGCGCCCCTGCTTTCAATCCCCGGTACCGCAAAAAAAAAAAAAAAATCACACATGGAATTACTATATGAGCCAGATGCAGTGCGCATGCCTGTAATCCCAGGATTTGGAAGGCCCCAGTACTTGGGAGGCTGAGACAGGAGGATCTTAGGTTCAAGGCCAGCCTCAGCAACTTAGCAAGACCCTCAACAACTTAGTGAGACCCTGTTTCAAATAAAAAGGGCTGAGGGTGTAGCTCAAAGGTAGAATGGACTCTAGGTTTTCCCCCCAGTATGGGGGAAAAAAAAGAATTACCATATGATCAGCAATCCCATGTCTGGGTATATTCCCTGAAGCATCAAGAGCAGGGACTTAAACTTTTTTTTACATTGGTATTTGTACATCAATTTTTTTTTTTTTTGCGTTGGTATTTGTACACCGATGTTCACAGCAGCATTATTCAGAATGGCCAAAAGACAGAAACAACCGAATGTCACTGCTGGGTGGATGGATAAACAAAATGTGGTCTAGCCACACAATGGAATGTCATCCAGCCTCAAAAAGACGGGAAATTTTGACACATGATACAACATGGATGAACCTTGAAGACATTATGCTGAGTGAAATAAACCAGACACAAAAGGCCAAATAGCGCCTGACTCCACTTCTACGAGGTTCCTGGAATCATCGAATCTATAGATGCAGAGACGAGCAGGGTGGGTACCTGGGCGCGGGAGGGCGGCGTGGGGAGTCACCGTTCAGTGCTTCAATTGGGGAAGACGAAAGGATGGTGGTAACGTCTGCACAACAATGGAAATACACTCTGTGCCACTCAATTGCACACTTGAAAAATGGTTGCAGTGCACAATTTTAAGTTATGTTTATTCTACCACACACACACAAAGTAACCCCGAGGAAAAGAACTGATTCTCAACAGCCTGCATGCAGGTCCCATGGGAGGGGCCGAGAGACTCCGCTCAGGGAGAGGTCAGAACTGAGGCCGCTGGGAGCAGAAAAGCACAGCAGTGAACCCCGACACCTGGGTATCAAAGGTGACTCCAAGCTGGGCGTGGTGGTGCACACCTGTAAGTCTAGTTCTTGGGAGGCTGAAACAGAGGATCGCAGGTTCAAGGCCAGCCTCATCTACTTAGAGAGACTCTCAGCAACTTAGTGAGACCCTGTTTCAAAATAAAAAATAAAAAGGGCTGGGGATGTAGCACAGAGGTAGAATGCCCCTGGGTTCCATCTCCAGTACCAAAAAGAAAAAAAAAAAAGCTGGCTCCAGCAGAGTGAGCCAGGATGATGCGCGCCCAGTGGGGTGGGGTCTGGAAGAGATCTGCCCCACAGGGGTGGACCACACAGTGATTGGCATTCATGTGGCATTTGATAGCTTTCAAAGCCATTCCTTACCACCCTTTCACTATTGCCTTGGGGCACTCCTGGGAGGTTAGCAATATCCTTGCCCCATTCTGCTGGTGAGAGAGCCAATCAGGGCTCGCATGCAGCAGCTGAATTAGAGTGGGAGAGATGAACGGGACGAGATGGAGCAAGGGCTCACTGGTTCTTGATGCTCGGCATCTCCAGGAGGACAACAGAACTCTCCTCACTTCTCAGCCTCTTCCTCTTCCAGGAAGCCTTCTGGGAGTGCCCACTGTCAGAAGAGCGTGCGTTACTCCGGAGCGTGGGGATGAAGTCTGCAGAGGCGCGGAGGGCCGCCCTGTGCCGGCTGCCTGTGTTGTCCCCGCTGACTCACCATGATCGTGTCTGTGAACTGGCAATGGCGACCTTGGTGAGGACTGCGTCGTTCTAGCGTGGTCAGGCGCCTGGCTCAACCACGGCTCAGCAGGTGCTCAGAGGATGGTGAGCGGATATTACAGAGCAGTTCAACCCAGCGATCGTTTTCTGCACTGTGCTGAGAGTGAGGAGTGGGGCAGGCTGGTCCCCCCTTCACAGCTGACAGGCCCTGGCAGGGGACGTGTCCTGGGAATCAGGACCCCTGAGGTCAAAGCTCAGGCCTGCCACCAACTAGCTCACTTAGTTTATCCACCCATAAAATAGGGATATTTGTAAAAGGTCTTGTGTCACTGAGCGAGGGGGATGAAGTGAGAGGCTGCACCTAGGGCTTTCAGCACAAAATAAGCCCCAAATAAATAACTATGATCACTTTTTTTTTAAAATTTTGGTATTGGGGATTGAACCCAGGGGCATTCTACCTCCAAGCTCCACCCCCAGCCCCATTTTTTGTTCTTTATTTTGAAACAGGGTCTCACTAAGTTGTGGAGGGCCTCACTAAGTAGCTGAGGCTGGCCGCGAACCCGGATCCTCCGGTCTCAGCTTCCCAAATACTAGGATTACAAGCGTGCGCCACCACGCCCGGCTTATGTTAAGTTTTTTTGAGTTCTTCATATGTTCTAGTTATTAATCCTGATGAATATCTTTGAAATTCTGAAGTTTTGGACAAGGACCCGGCATTTCCATTTTGCCCTGGGTCCTGCTAAGTGTGCAGCTGTTTGTTCTTGGTTGAGAGGAGAGGCGCTGTGCCGGGGCCTGCCCTCTTCCGTCCAGCTCCATCTGCAGAGTCACGTGTGTGTAAAGCCTGTCTTTCCAAGTGTCTGGGAAGCCCCTGGGACAATGCCAGGATTAGGGTGTGGCAAGTGAGGTCCTTGCCTCAAGTGCAAACATTAAAGGGCACCAAAAACTACAGCAATCAACATAAATGATATTTTAATGTATGTTTTAAGATAAAAATTAATGCCCAAACTCCAAGATAAAAATTTTGTATTTCCAAGGTCAGTAACATGGCCATGCAGAGCCATATTGAAGCCCAAAGCAGAAGGAAAAATGCGTGTTCTTCTGTGAATTTTGGGAGTGATGGGGGGGCTACTAGGGATTGAAGTCAGGGGCGTTCTACCTCTGAGTTACTCCCAGCCCCATTTTATTTTGTATCTTGAAACAGGGTCTTACTAAGTGCTGAGGCTGGTCTTGAACCTGCAGTCCTCCTGTCTCAGCCTCCCAAGTCCTGAGATTATAGGCCTGTGCTACCACATCCGGTACTTATATTATTTTCAATTAAGAGAATTGCTATAGTTGGCAATTTCTCTTAACCATGTGACAATCTTAGAGAATGTTATAATAAACTTCAGCTTATTGAACCTGTTTTTAAAGTTTAGATATTTTGTTCATCAAAATTCCTTGCATTCATTTGACTTTTTAAAAATAGTGCATTACAATGCTATTTCTCAAGAGTTACTGTTTAATGGGACAGAATTTTTGTTGGGGATGATGAAAAAGTTCTGGAAATGGATAGCGGACGGTGGTTGTGCAGCACCGTGAATGTACTTAATGACACTAAATTTGTTAAATTAGAAATGGTTAAAATTGAGCCAGGTGTGGTGGTGCACGCTTGTAATCCCAGTACTTGGGAGGCTGAGACAGGAGGATCCAGGTTTGCAGACAGCCTCAGCTACTTAGTGAGGCCCTCCACAAACTTAGCGAGACCCTGTTTCAAAATAAAGAATAAAAAATAGGACTGGGGGTGTAGCTCAGAGGTAGAATGCCCCTGGGTTCAATCCCCAGTACTGCAAAAAAAAAAAAAAAGAAATGGTTAAAATAGCAGTGTTTTATTGAGCACATATTATATATATACACATAATTCCTCTTGATTGCTGAGTTCCTTGGAACCCACTTACATTTTGTGTCTAACTGAAGTGCCTCGCCTCCTCTCCCCCTATTCCCAGCCCTGACCAGGATGCTGAGGCCCCAGGAGCAAGGTTGAGAGCCAATAAGCACGAACCACTTACTCTGCTTGAAGATGGAAAAGGAAAAAGAGTCCGAATGTGGACTAGAAGGTGGCTAACACTTCAGAAAGGGTTGAGAGGAGAGGGGCTAGATTCAACCAGCGCCCAAACTTCAGACGAGCTATAGAAAAAATTATATGAAGCATTCACAGTAGAGGGTGGATCCCTGCTTCCACTGGGCAGGACATGCAGCTCCTGGGGTGGGGATGGTCTCCAGCTTCCAATAATCATAACCTGTGAGTGGCAACTGTTTATTGAGCATTTACTACGTGGCGGGAATTGTGCACTCTCTCATTTAATCCCCACAGCAACACTGAGGAGGGAGAGGCTCATGTTATCCTCCCTTGCGGGCAAGTAAACAGAAGCACAGGGAGATTAAGGAATGTGCCAGAATCACATTGCTAGAGAGAGGGAGAGCAGGAGGTAGAAGCCAAGTCCCTGTGACTCTTCTTCCCTGACCGGTGTCACCTCTCCTACCTCTGCTGGCCACCAGTTATGAGAAAGCCACAGCCCCCCAGCAGCATCATTGCTTCGATCATTCTTTCAGTCATTTATTGACTCGTTCATCCCGTGAACACGCAGTGCTCGTTTGCGGGGCGCGGTAGGGAAATGGAAATGCTTCCCCGGGGCCTGAGGCTCCAAAGGCTTGGAGTCTAATGGGAAGAGTGTTAGTTGGCGCCCCGTCACTGCAACAAATCCCTGAGCTAGCTAAGCTGTTTACAGAAAAGGTTTCTGTGGCTCCGTTTTGGAGGTTCCAGTTCCACGGCACAGCAGCCCCTTTGGGCCTGTGGCAGGGCGGTGCATCATGGCGGGAGCATGTGGTGTGGTGAACCTCTCACCTCATCTCCAGGAGGCAAAAGAGAGAAAAAGGAGCCGGGCGTAGTGGTGCACGCCTGTAATCCCAGTACTTGGGAGGCTGAGACAGGAGGAGTGCAGGTTCTCAAGGTCAGCCTCAGCAACTCAGCAAGATCCTGTTTCAAAATAAAATGGGGCTAGGGGGTGTAGCTCAGAGGTAGAATGTCCCTGGGTTCAATCTTCAGTACCACACGCACACAAACACAAAAGAGAGAGAGAGAGAAAGAGAAAGAGACGGGTCCTACACTTTCCTTCTCTACCAACAGAGCCACCCTTGGGACCCAGGCTGAGCAGAACATTCGAGATGCACCCTGTAGCAAGAGGTAGAAGACACGAAGACGTCTGAGTTTGCTAAAAGGAAGAAACATTAAGACGGGTGTGGATGAGGCTCTGTGTAATCCCGAATCCAGAGAGGTCATTGAGGGCTCCTGGAGGTGGTGGCCTCGCAGCCCATTCTGGAAGCCCGTGCAGGCCCAGGATGTCCAAGGTTCCACCAGCTCGCACAGCCAGGAGTGTACTTCCTGCAGGAAAGAGGGGCTAACTCTGTCTCTAGCTCTGAGATCCTGAGCAACGTACCTATCAGTCCCATGGGTGCTCAGCTGTCTCCTCAGAGAAACAAAGGGCCGGCTTGCTCCATGGGACTGGCTTTCTGTTCAGAAAGAGAAAGGAGAGAGCCGGGCATGGTGGCGCACGCTTGTAATCCCAGTAACTTGGGAGGCGGAGACCGGAGGATCAGGGTTCACGGCCAGCTTCAGCTACTTAGTGAGGCCCTCCGCAACTTCGTGAGACCCGATTTCAAAATAAAGGATAAAAAATAGGGCCGGGGGTGTAGCACGGAGGTAGAACCCCCTGGGTTCAATCCCCGGTACCACAAAAAAAAAAAAAAAAGAAAGAGAAAGGAGAAAACATACATCAAATGTCCAACAGATGTGTCATAGAGTAAAATATTTGGGATCTGGTGATGAAACGATTGCAACTAATTATAAAGAGGTATGGAAAATTGCCTGGCGAGGGTGAGTGAATGTGTTTGGGCTGGTTACCCTGCCCTATCCCTCCCGCACGGTTCAGTGTAGCTTAAATATTTGTTCAATATTTATTTTGAATGAATTCCTTTAACATATTAGTGGGTCCCCTTGATTATAAAAATAACAAACTCAGTAATTGCGTAATCAAGAGATGTCCTTAAAGATTTCAAAGGGCCTCGTCTCTATCCTCTTGTGCTTTGACAAGCTGGAGAGGGGAGTGTTGTTCGTGGTCAACCTTCAGCGCTTTTCTCAGGAGCGCACACGCGCACACGCACAGGCCTCCTGCCCACCTGCCCTTGGATTTGACATCCGGGGTGTGTCTGAGGAGAGTTTAGGAATTCTTGTGGAAACGCTGGCTGTGTTCCTTCAGCACCTTGAAGTCGCAGCGGCCAGGACGAGTTCATTGGAGAGGCAGGCTATTGGAAGAGGGTGAGAATGAGGTTAACACTGTCCCCAGACCTCAGAGAGAGTGGGAGCAGGCCTGGGGACAGAGCAGCAGTTCTGGTGTCAAGAGCACCCCCAGGTCTTGGGACCCAGTCTCGATGGCGCCACCATAACAGTGCTCGGCTCCCTCCACCTCGCCCCTCCAGCCCGGGCCTACCAGCTAAACAGGCACCTGCAGACCCTCTAAGAGACAGCTGATGGGGTTGGCCAATCACCACCAGATAGCCTCCTGGATGCCTGTCCCTTGGCCAATCAGCGGAGGCCAAGAAGAGGTGGTGGAAGGCTCTCTACCTATGAGGTGAGGCAGTGGACCCTGGGCCAATCAGCTAAGGCCAAGAGGTGGTGATGGATGCCTTTCGGCCTATGAGGTGAGGCAGCGGACGCTGGGCCAATCAGCTAACGCCAAGGGATGATGGATGCCTCTTGGCCTATGAGGGTGAGGTAGCAGACCCTGGGCCAATCAGCCGAGGCCAAGAGGCAGTGGTGGGTGGTTCTCTGTCTATGAGGTGAGACAACAGAACCCAGCTCAGTCAGCTGAGGCGGGTGGCTCAAGAGGACTGAGAGTTGGGAGGTGCGCCTCAACGATTCAGAGAGGAAATTGTTCCTGGTGGTTTCTTTACCTGGAGAGCTAGAATTAGTGAGAGAAAAGTCAGAAAAGACCTTGCTTGACTTTATCTAAATAATAATAATAGTGATAATGGAGAAGAGATAAAGATTGCTAACATTTATTGAACTCTTGAGATGTGACAGTGTGGGGTTTTGCATGCCTTATCTTATTGATTTCCCAAACTCTGATGACTCATCCATTTGCCCTCCAGTCCCCCCTGAAGTCCCCAACACTTCCCCAAGGTGTCAGGATATTTACTTCGCTGGCCCATGCCTTAGGCACTGACCATGGCCCCAGATTGGGCTAGCTCTATAGGACTTTCTTCTTTCGGGTTCTAGTAACTTCCCCCTGCCCCTAATTGCCCCCCTTTCTTAGGGCCTGGGGTAGTTTCAGCTGGCCCTAATCACCACTGTGTTAAATAGGCCCCATGTATATAAACTGTTCTTGAGTAATCCTAGAACTGTCTTAGTTCAAATTGCTCTTCATTTCCTGTGGGGACCTGCCTGGTCTCTGGCCTCCATGAGACCAATGCTGTTCTCTGCCCCTTTGCACAGACTAAGAAGCCAACTCTCAGGTTAAGAAATTTGCCAATGTCACATGACATAAATGACAGTGTGAATCTGAGCCTTGGTCAGTCCAATGGTAAAACCAAGACTTTACCACCGAAGCGGACTCCTACCATATTAGCTGAGCAGGATTCCCACGCAGGCCTTAGCGGGCATAGCCCAGGCGCTGTCTACTGCGGGCAGACACTTCTCATGGGATGGTGGGCGGTGACAGGGAAAGCTTCTGGAAGGTTCACTGACCAACTCTGTGAGCCTGGACAGGGAGTCTCTGCAGGATGAAGAGCGCAGAAGAGAACTTTATGTCAATAACAGACGGAGGAGCAAAGGAAGGAGGCAGAGAGTGCGCTGAGGAAAAGGGAAGAAGGGAAAGGAAGCCGAGAAGAAATACAGCTCAGCCTGCAGACACTCAGGAATGTACCGGAGACGGATGAAGGGGAAGCCGAAAACCTGGTGAAGGACAGAGTCCGGCAAGTTAAGACCGGGCTTTGCTCGGATTATCTCGGAGAGAAGAGAAGAGGACAAGAGGTTGTGGGGAAGCCTCGGCTTAGTTCTGCTGCTATTGACGGGGGGAAGTGGAGGATTTGGAGCCCAACGGGACTGTCCCAGAGTTGGGGGGGCAGCGAGGCACCATGCACAGCTCCGCATCTGCGGCAGATGGCTGCGGCAGCCTTGCGTGAACAGACTCCGAGGACTGCAGGAACAGCTGGTTCTAGTCCTGCTGCAGAGAGGAGGTGTGCTTGCCCCTGAGCTGTAGGGACGAGGAAGGACAGAGGGCAAGACCGGACAGTGCCCCGAGTGGACCCGACTGCACGGCGCCGATTGTCCAGACTTCTCCAGGGTGACGGTGGGTGGGGGAAGGGAGGATGACAAAGACTCAGAATTTGGGAGGAAAAGAAGAAATCTTAAATGCTTAGAGGCCGAAGGGAGAAACACCTTGAAAAAGTTCAGAAATGAATACAGAAACGGGCCATCTTCTACCCTTTACCGTTGTTATGGGTCGACTTGTGTCCCCCCCCCAAAAAAATATACTGAAGACTTTGTTGGGGTATATGGGGGCAGAGAAAACATGGTCTGATAGCAGGAAACAGGCTTTATTTAGGGATAAAACCTGAAAGGAGGCATCTGACCGGGGAGAGAGCCCGTGAGAGTCAGAAGCCGCCTCCTTACAGGCTGGGGGCTTTTTATGGGGCACGGAAAGGGGGGTACAGGAGTAGTTGTGTAAGCCGCTGGTTGGTGTGCCAGTGGCCAGGTCATCTCGGGGCAGGGCAATGGTCAGGGGGCGTTTCTCTTTCTTTGTTCCTTTGTTCTCGGTCCTCCTCCAGCATGACCTTGTGGCCAGGCCTCACAGTCAGACCTCACAGTGCCCACAGACTTAATCCCTTAGCCATTGGAGATAGGGTCTTTACAGAGGGAACCATGTTATAAGGTCATTCAGAGGGGCCCTGACCTAATATACCAGTGTATATTAGGGGGAATTTGGACATGAAGACACACAGAGAGGGAAGACACACAGCCAGGAAATAAACACGTGACTTCAGAAGATTGAAACGATGCACATACCCCCCAAGAAAGGCCAAAGATTGCCAGCAAACTAGAAAGGGGCGGGAAAGACGCCCCTGCGGGCCTCAAAGGGAAGTGTGGCCCTGCCGCACCTTGATCTTGGACTTCCCGAACTGTAAGAGAAAAAATGTCTGTGGCTCAAGCCACCTAGTGTGGCAGTTTGTTACAGCAGCTCTAGGTGACAGACTCAGAGATCCTGACAGTAGAGGTCAAAGGGAAGGGATAGGAAATCCCAGCAGCTGCCCACGTGCCCCGGGAGTAACATCGCCCCTCTGCTGCAGCCCCCAATCCCCCCGCTGTTCTCTGTGCTGCAGTGTGCTTCCCCAGCTTCTGCAAGGGGGAATCCTCCCGGTCCTCCCCCACGGAGCCCGGAGGCTGTGAGCTATCTCTCTCTCCCTCTCCAGAGTGTATCAATCTGTCCTCATTTCCCACGACTGGAATGACTGTTCTTTGGACAAGCGCCCCTCAGTGGCTTTGCCTCACACCTGGACATCCTTTGCCCCATCCTCTGGCTTCTTTACTGCTGCCTACCTGAGCAGACTTTCTTTTGCCCCTTTGCTCCCAGCGCCCAACTAACACGCGAGGGCTGGACTGAGTCGGATCCTTCATCTGCCACTCGTGTAGCGTCAGGAGTAGGAAGCTCAGACAATGATGTTTTTATCCTTCTCGAAACTGCTTTAAGTGTCTCATTAAGTAATCGCATGCTTCATATTGCCGGGAAATGGTCTCTTAATGCCAGAGGGGGAGAAAGCATTTTTCAGAGTACAGGAAATGATACAATCTTTGCTCAAGTCTCCAGCTCAGTTCTAAATGGAGAAACAGAATATTCCCAAATCCATAAAAAAAATTGATAGATAATACAGATGTTCCTTGCTTTACAAAATAGATGGTCTGGGCAATATTGGGTGTAAATCAAATTTCTTAAAATCGAATTATGTTGAAAATGCACCCTGGGAATGTGTTTTTTAAAAGGAATCCTGCAATGAATTCTTTTGTAAATCAAAGATATGTTCATTCACTTGGCCATCCAGTCATTTATTTATTCCAGCGGTTCTCAGCCCTGGCCAAACATCAGAATTACCTGGGGAGCTTTTAAAAAATATACTACACTGAGGTCTCACCCCTAGAGAGTCTTTTTTAATTGGTCTGGGGTGGGGCCTAAGCCTCAGTATTTTTAAAAACTCCCAGAAGATTCTGATGTGCAGCCAGGCTAGAGAACCACTGGTTTATTCAATAAACATTTATTAAGAATGCTCCGAGTCAGACTTGGGCTAAGTGACTTCTAATAAGACACAGCTTGCTTCCTCCCAAGAGCTTAGAGTCTAGTGGCCAATACAGATACATTAGCAGACAATTTCCCTTATAATGTGAAATCTGGGACTCATATACTGGTCTTCGTCTATTTTTTAAGTTTAAGTTTTTTTTTTAATATGGTCGATTGGTTTTTTTGTGTTAACTGAGCCACAGTTAAATGACACCTTCAAGATTTATCTGATAGAATATCATGAGCCAAGATCTCTTTGGGTTAGTATTTATTTGCCTGATGTATCTTTCTATCTTTACTTTCTATAGTTTGTGGCATCATAGTTTAGTTATATCTCTAAAACATCATATAAGTAGCTTAATTTTTAATTAATTTTTAATCTGAAAGAAATCTCGGTCTTTTAACAGATGAGTTTGGTGCATTTACATTTGCTGTGTATATTCGGGCTGACGTCTGCCACCTGGCTTTGTGCTTTCTACTTACTGTAATTTTCCACCGCATCTCTCCTTTCCTGCTTTATCGCATGAAGTCAAGTCTTGGTTAATTCATTTTCCCCTTTTAATTGTTTGAAAGTTATATATTATATTCTTTTATAACTTTAGTGTTCAGCTCTATCCCTAGTGTGTGTGTGTGTGTGTGTGTGTGTGTGTGTGTGTGTGTGATTGAACCCAGAGGCATTCTACCTCCAAGCTACACCCCCAGCCCTTTTAAAATTTTTTTCTTTTAATTTTGAAACAGGTTCTCACTAGGTGGATGAGGGTCTTGCTAAGTTGCTGAGGCTGGTCCTGAACCTGCGATCTTCTTGTCTCAGCCTCACAAGTACTGGGATTAGGGGCATGTGCCACCACACTAGCTTTATGTTTTTCAATTTGAGTGCATAACTTCTAACTTAAAAAAGTATTCTGGCCACCTTCCAAGACAACACGTGTTAGAATGTTCTAACTCTGATATTCTTTCTCCCAATTTTCATCTGATATTTTCTATGTACTTTAGTTCCTTCTTGTGTTTAACACTCCCCCAAAGCATGATTTTTTAGTTTTCTACAAGCAACATGTATTTAGATAAAATTTAGTTTTATACAGACATCATGTATTTAACACCATGTTTGCTAATTTCGTTTCTCCTGGAATCCCTTTCCTTACTAGACTTAGTATTTTTCTTCTTGGCGTAGATCCTTTATTAAGATCCATGATCCCTTCTGTGAATTTCTGAAATACAAAGACCTTTGCTAACCAAAAATTATTAAAACATATTCTGGAGAAATATTAAAGTGTTTGGTTGGGAGAGGCTGCCTTAGATTACACAAAAGTGTTATGTGTGACGTCTTTTTTAAAATCCAAAACTTTTAGGGCCCCTTTCTGAAGCAGTTCCAGCCACTGTCTTGTGAAATCATGATTCCATGTCTGTGTGAACATGGCTGGGCCTCCTGCCAGTGTCCCCAGCCTGAGAGGTGACACGTCACAGCCCAGGCTTTCTGGAAGCTTCCATTCGGAACCAACCCTTCCTTCCTCGGTGCATTTAACCTCTTCCTTTGTAACAGCACTCGCACCTGTCAGCCAGGTCTGTGCGCTTACCTGGACACTCAGGGTTCCTCGGCCACGTGCGGGCTTGTCCCCCTCCCTGGGGCCTCTGTGCAGTCACACACCCCTTTTAAAGTCATCTTTGGGCTGCGTCTCAAGCCATGTCGGATTATACGTCTAGGCCCCAGGTCTGGCTAGGTGTTGAGAAGACTTGGAGGGGAGGGAAACGGCTTCATCTATAGCCTCTTTATATATCGTCAATTGAAAATAAACAGAATGCTGGACGGCCTGTAGAGTCTACTTCCAGATGTGTGAAAAAGCAGACGTGTGTGTGCGTGTCAGGAGACAAAAAACCGATAATAGCATTGACTTCTGGGGTAGGAAGAGCAACGTGAGTGAACATTTCTTTTGTATGGCTGACCTTTCTTCTACCCCAGGCATCTATTATTTCCGGCTAAGGAAACTCATGGAAACAGACAGCAACATCAACTAAACACTTCTCTGTTCTCTCTTACCTCCCTCTGTTGTCGTTTTCTTCTTCTACTATTGATTCCCACTCCTTGTGTGAAGGAGGCTACGAACCGTGCGCTCTAGGTGTTTTCTTCTTGGCCTTAAACATCCTTTGAAGATCTTTCAGGTGTCCCAGTCTTTGGACCGTGACCCATGTGCCCCTGCCAAACAGCGTTCTGGGTCCATGAGGGTGCCACCGGCCCTGCCCGAAGCTGTCAGCCATCCGTTGGCACTGGGTCTGCAGAGCCAGGCGGGACTGGCATTGCCGGGACATAGAGGGTGCTCGGTAACCCAGGGCACCATCAGCAGCAGGAGGCCAAGGCCGCCACTGGCTCCTGAAGCCGCAAGCGCAGGCAGGAAGCACAGAGTGATTCTGGAGGGGAGCCACGTGGAGGAGCATGGCCCTGCAGCCAGGCCGCGTCCTCTAGAGAGACCTGTGACACCCGCTCAGAGCAGCCTGCAGGAGGCAGGCCAGGGGCTGCAGGCTGATCTCCACAGAGCAGAGGGGGGAACCTCAGGGCTGAGGTGGGAGCACGCGTGTCAGATAGTGATACTGTTACTTGTTACTTCAGAGCCTTTGATCAAACTTCCTCTCCCCCTTATCTCCACTCTCTGCTGCAGCCCCCTCTGCTCTCCCACAACTATTTAATGGATGTCCCCACCCTCCCGTCCTCTCTGCCCTCCTCCTGTTCTCAGAAAGTCTTTCATGTAATAGATGGAGCTCGGCGCGCAGGGGTGGGGGATGGGAAATGAAGCCCGTGTCGTTTATGTGTGCAGCGGGGGCAAAGCTCACCTAGAGCTGACGTTTCTTCTCCTTCTATTCTCTGTGTGTGACTCTTATTACAGTTTTAGTCCTTGAGAAGCATATTATATGAATATATTCCCAATGTAAAAAAATGTATAAATATTTCAAATGAAACTGAAGTCCCTCTTTTTTGGGGGGGGGTACCGGGGATTGAACGTAGGGGTGTTCTACCTCCACGCTACGCCCCTGGCCCTATTTTTTATACTTTATTTTGAAACCGGGTCTCATGAAGTTGCAGAGGACCTCACTAAGGAGATAGAGAGAGAGAGACCGGGAGAGAGAGAGAGAGAGAGAGAGAGCGAGCTGAGGCTGGCCGCGAACCCGGATCCTCCGGTCTCCGCCTCCCAAAGTACTGGGATTACAAGCGTGCGCCACCACGCCCACCCTGAAGTCCCTCTTAACCCTCCTCCCTCCCCATCCTTCTCGGAAGAAACCAAGGAAATCAGCGGGATGATCCAGTCGTCTGGCCCTTTTCTACACATTACATACTTAAAGAAGATCCCATAGAAGTGCATGCCATTGCTTCTTATTTGTGTGTGTGGGGGGGGGGTAGTATTTTGTTCTTCACAGATGGATTCTGCTCTGTGAGTTGTTCAACAGCTTGCCTTTTCTCCAGCGTGTTTTATCTTGGGTGCATTTCCACACCTGCCTCTAGAGACGCGCTTTGTGTTTTCCTGTCATGGAACATCGTCCCATTTCCAGCTGCACACACCGTTGTGGCCCTTCCGATGTCGACTTTGCTCACAGAACCTCATAAAGTCGGTGCCTTGGTCAGCTCAGGCCGCCAGGACAAAATACTATAGACCTAATGGCTTAAACGGCAGACATGCGTTATCTCACAGTTCTGCGGGCTGGAAGTCCAGGAGAGCCTGTTTCTGGTGAGGGCTGCTCCCTGACTTAGAGATGGCGCCCACCAGCTCATTGTGTGCACACAAGAGAGGAAGTTCTCTCTCTCTCTCCATTTCTCTCTCCCTCTCGCTCTGGCTCTCTCTTCTTCTTCTTATAAGGCCACCAGTCCTATTAGATCAGGGCCCCACCCTTAACTCATTAAGTTCCACATTTTTAATTCTATGAATATTTCAATTAAATTAACACATGCATTAAAATAGGTTGGGAATCATACTTCAGAGCTTATACATTATTATATTAATTAATATTGCTGTATTATGGTTATTATATTATAATATATACTTTATTTGGATTTTTGTGGGAGGAGTACTTGGGATGGAACCCAGGGGCATTCTACTTCCAAGCTACACCCCAGCCCTGTTTTATTCTTTTATTTTGAAACAAGGTCTCACTAGTTGTGGGGGACCTCGCTAAGTTGCCAAGGCTGGCCACAAACCTGTGATCTTCCTGTCTCAGCCTCCAGAGTACTGGGATTACAGGTGTGCGCCATTGCACCCGGCTTTAAGTTGTTATAGGTGTTCAAATCTGGGGTGATGGGACAAAATGGGTTAAGACCTCACTGAGCCTTAATCACATCCGGAAGGCCCTGTCTTCAAATACAGCCACACTAGCTGGGTGTGGTGGTGCACGCTTGTAATCCCAGTACTTGGGAGGCTGAGACAGGAGGATTCAGGTTCGCGGCCAGCCTCAACTACTTAGTGAGGCCCTCTGCAATTTAGCGAGACCCTGTTTCAAAATAAAGATTAAAAAATAGGGCTGGGGGTGGAGCTCGGAGGTAGAATACCTCTGGGTTCAATCCTAGGTACCAACAACAACAAAAAATATATACAGCCACACTGGAAGTTAGGGTTCCAACATGTGCATTCTGGGGGGACATGTTCAGTCATGCCCTTGAGTAGCACCCCTTTGCCCCTCGCCCTTACCTGCTACACTGCCTGGTCCACAGCAGGTGCTCAGCAATGGCTCTGGAGTTGTGTTATTTGTGTATTTGACAACGTTAGCATGGAGGAGCTGGCCGGCCTCCGGCCACCAACCTGTAAGGATGGCAATAGTCACCAGCGTGTCCGGTGCCTGCTCTGTGTCAGTCCTGGCCATGACACTTTCTGTAGGTCACCTGGGAGGGGTGCAATTATTAGTCCATTTTTCAGTTCAGGAAACTGCTGGGCAGGGAGGAGAGGCAGGTCGCCCAAGTCATGAGGCCAGCAAGCGCCTGGGCTGGGAGAGGACTCTGAGCATCTGCTGTCACCTGAGCCGCCAGCCGGGTGGCCAGGAGCACCAGGAAGGAGAGGCACAGAAGGGCTCGGCATGCGCTCACTGCTCCAGGTGTCCTAGCCCCCGCCCCCGCCATCTCCACCATCCTTACCACGGACCTGGCGGCCACATCCCTGGGCCGGCGCGGGCATCCCTCATGGCTTTGGGTTTGCCATTTCCACCCCCGCCTCCTTGTTGTGTGACCTTAAACCTCTCTCTGCTATAGTTCTCTCTTCCTTAAAATAATAATAACAATGATGATGCTTAATTCACAGGATTGCAGGGAGGAGTAAATAAAATATAATATATGTGGACAAATGTATATTTTCCTAGTGCCCAACATGTAGAAAAGTTTGGTTTCGGGTGTCAAGAAATTAGAGGCTGCTGTGCTTCGGTGGCGAGATTGTAGTTCCCGCTAAGGTCCGGCATGCCCAGCCCTGACGGTAAGTGTCTGAGCGCCCAGTGCTGTGCTGGGACTTCACACATGGCCGGAATCTTCACAACACCCCGCAGGACTCCCCTTGCTGCAAGAGAGGAACCCGGTGCCCCAGAGTTTAAAGGACTTGCCAGACATCCCACGGAAGGAAGGGGAAGAGCAAGGCCTCAAATCCTAGCCCATCTGGCGCCAAGTTTCCGTGTTTTATCTTGAAAAGAAAAATTCGACTTGGATCTGCTGTTTCCCCTCCATTACCCACGTAGGGCCACCGGGGGAAGCGGGACACGGTGAGTCTTGCTCATTTTCAGATCCTATAGAAAAGAACTCGGGAGTCCCAGCTGCAGCCCATATGACTGTCCTCATATGCGCCCGTGCTGCTACAGGGCGGGAGGTTGGGGAAATGCGGGGGGTTGATAGTATGAGGTGCATGCAGGGAAGCGGGGAGCAGGGAGACAGCTTCTGGAGGCTCCGAGTGTCCCCCTCTAGGACTCCCAGTTTTGAAACCCCAGGAAGACAAATTAAGTTCGTGGCCAGCCTGAGCTACTTAGTGAGGCCCATCACAATCTTAGTGAGACCCTGTTTCAAAAATAAAGAATAAAAAATAGGGCTGGGAGTGAAGCCCAGAGGTAGAATGCCCCTGGGTTCGATTCCTGGTACTGCAAAAAAAAAAAAAAAATTAGGACGCCAGTGGGCCTGAGTGACTCGTTGCTCTTGGGAATCGCGTGGCAATGCTTGTCGGTGTTTTGGTTTTCTCCAGAACACACAAGGTTAGATCCCTGCTAGGTGACTGGTAGCCTTCATGGCAGGTTGAGGTTGAACTCAGGGGGCTTCAGCCAAAGGCAGTCTCACGCTAGGTCTGGGTCCACCCTGATATCACTCGTGGGCAACCTTTGGCAAGGCACCTCGTCTCTGTCCACCTGGGCTTGGTCCTAGCCCTTCCCTCTACCTGCAGCTCTCTACCCTCAGAAAGCAGTCGGGCTTAAATCTTTGTTCAAATCTCATACTACTTAGGGTTCTCCAGAGAAACAAAATCAATAGGAGATCATACATACACACATGTATGTATGTATGTGCATGTGTGCATGCATCTCTCTATGTATGTATGTATATATATGAATATATATCTATCCTTACACTATATATATGTATATATATATATATCCTCTCTTTCTCTCCATATATATCCTCACACACACTATATATATATAAATATCCTCATGCATATATATAGACATATACATATATATATATATATATATATATATATATAGAGAGAGAGAGAGAGAGAGAGAGAGGTGATCTACTCAGTGGGTCCACAGATTCAAATATTAATCTCATCCAGAAACCACAGATGCACTCTGAAACAATGCTTAATCTGGGCACCCCGTAGCCCAGTCAAGTTGACACAAAGTTAATGATGATCCTCACTTTCGCAAGCTGCCCCTCCTCCCCAGCCCTCTGAGTGCTGCAGATGGACCCCTCTCCCCGCACGCCCAGTCTCGCTAAGGTAATGTCCCAAGTCACTCTTCCCGTGGCACTTCTCACTTCTAATGTGCGACAGTGCTCTCACTTGCTGTGTTTATTTTTTGTCTCCTTTTTCAAATGTCCTCTCTACAAGAGCAATCTCAATATGTGTGTGTGTGTGTGTGTGTGTGTGTGTGTGTGTGTGTGTGTGTGTAGGAAACAAATAGTGACGAAGTGCTGTGTTCAGAGCTGGGTGAACAGAGAGAGAGAGAGGAGCCCAAGTTTTATGATTCCAGGTATAAAGTATAATGCAGTTAAAGTCAATATAGTTAGGTCTCAATTTTTTTTTTAACTGGGGATTGAACCCAGGAGCATTCTACCTCTGAGCTACACCCCAGCCATTTTTGTTTTTATTTCGAAACAGGGTCTTGCTAAGTTGCTAAGGGTCTCGCTAAGTTGCTGAGGCTGACCTTGAACCTGCAATCCTCCAGTCTCAACCTCCCAAGTACTGGGATTACAGGTATGTGCCACCACACCTGGCTTACATCTCAATTTTTTAAAAGAAATTAATAGTCAATATTACCATGTTAAGGCTATGTAAATTTTGTTCACTGCTAAGCCACACACTATACTGTGATCAAATTTCCTTTTCTATTTCAATTATTGCTTCTCAAATAGCTAACTATTGTCTTGTTTTTAAATGTTTTTTCTATGTATCCCCAGCTTTTTTTTTGCCAGAAGTATAGACTTCAAATCCATTAGGTTATTGACCTGTTTCCTTATTATCTCAGCGGACCTCCTATCTTTCTGCGCTTTAACTGTTTTTTTTTTTTTAGATCTGCTACTCAACTGTCATTCTGGAAGTTTCCTTATCTCTCTTCTGGGTTAAATTATCCATTTTATGGCCCCATCTTGCTATGGACTGAATTGTCTTCCTCCAAAATTCATGAAGCCCTAACATTCAATGTAACTGTATTTTGAAATAAGGCTTTTAGGAGGTAAGGTAAAACAAAGTCATAAAAGGGGTCCTAATCCAGTAGGTTTGGTGGCCTCATAAGAGGAAGGTCTACTCCTCTCCCATAGGCACATACCAAGGAAAGGCCAGGTAAGGACGCAGCAAGAAGGCGACTGTCTGCAAGTCAGAAAATGAGCCCTCTCCAGAAACCAATTGGCTAGCACCTTAATTTTGGACTTTCCAGTCTTAAGAACTGTGAAAAACAAATGTCTCTTGTTCAAGCCCTCCAGGCTGTGGTGTTTTGTTATAGAAGCCTGAACAGATTAAGAAACATGTTGCCTTCTTTCATAACTTACTCCCTTATTTTGGTGGAACACATCCTCTAGTAGCATTCTCAGACATGGTTAATGGAAGTACTTTTTTTGACATATTTCACATCTAAGAATAAATGTCTTTAGTCTAGCCTCACACTCAATGAAAATTCTGGGTATATAATTTTTGGATTGAAAATCATTTCTTTTGTAACAATGAAAGAATTATTTTATTTTATTTTATTCTTCAATCATTTTGGAGTTCAGTGCCATTGTGATCATGATTATTTATGTATGACCTGCCCCCCAATTACCCTGGAAACATAGGTTCTCTTTACCTATGATTTTTTAAAATTGCCTTGGTGAGAGTCTCTTATTCCTACCTGAGCCAGTTCTTTAGTGGGCCACTTTAATCTGGAAACTCATGTGATTATATTCTAAAAAATTTAATGGTACTATCCGATCATTTTTTCTTTCTCTTTTCTCAATTTTCTGGAAATCCTGATAATTTGGTTTTGGACTTCCTGGATCGATCCTCTAATTTCTTTGGTTGTTTTATTTTCTAGCCCTTTGTTATATTTTCTGGAGGATTACCGCAATTATATCTTCCAACCATCACTGAATTTTTATTTGAAGTAGGTTTCAGCTTCTAAGAGCTCTATGAATGACATTCTGTTTGAGAATGGAATATTTTTTCTTCTCTGAGGATTTTTTTTAATTGTGGCACTGGGATTGAACCCAGGGACATTCTATCTCTGAGTTATACCTCCAGTCCTATTTTATTTTTTATTTTGAAATAGGGTTTCACTAAGTTGTGGAGGGCCTAGCTAAATTGCTGAGGCTGGCCTCGAACCTGCGGTCCTCCTGTCTCAGCCTCCCAAGTACTGGGATTACAGGCACGCACCACCATGCCTTGCTTCTGAGGATATTAATTAGTATTTTTGAGGTCTGTATTTCCTATACATTCCTTTGTTCTGTTCACTGGTTGGTTGGCTGGTCTAGTGTTTTCCTCAAATGTCAGATGATTCTTGGCCATGTGTTCATACTAAAGAACAAAGCACCAAAGAAAGCTCATTGGAAAGGCAGGATGCAGAGGCGGGGCTTGATGACTGGTGGGTTTCTTTACAGTTACAGCTATTTCATTGTGAGGCCACCAGGTGTGAGTAGCTATTAATTATTTTTTCTGATACTAATTAGATTTTCCAGAGGAGTCTTCTCCAAGTTCATGCATGTTGAGGATAAACCTGGCCTCTGGCACTCTGGGAACCTAAAGGGGGAAGAGTCAGGGGTGCCCATTTAGAATGCCAGCTCTTACTCGATCCCCCATTTTCAACATGGCGCCCCCTGGTGTCTGGTGTCACTGGGTCCCTCCCTCCTCTGGCTCAGCATCTTCAGAGGTAGCTCTTGGGCCAGCATGCAGGGGAGCATGAGGGGAGAGGAAGCTGGCCTTCCAGCCGCTCTCTACAGAGCTCTTGAACCAAGGCTTTTGTTTCAAAACGTGCCTTGCTCCCGGACTTCCCTCCAAGTCTCTGGGAGTCCAGTTCTGAATCAGCTCGATATTTGAAGCTACTTTCCCCTTTCCTCCAAGCCCTAGTAGGCTCTGCTTTGCTAAGTCAGGTACTAGTCTTCAACCAGTAATTTCTGGTCAGTTCTGGGGCCAACCCCCTCCATAAGTCTCTGAGTTTTTGTGGGACTGTACCATCATTACTTCTTTACTGTCGTTGAGGAAGGCATTTGAGAGAGAGGCGATAAGCTCGTACATGTAACCCTCCGTGGTTACTAGGTCAGTTCGTGGGGTCCTTTTATCTTCAGCTCATGGGTACCCCACGCATTTTGTACCTCACACACTTATACACGCTCACCCACAATTCAGTTAAAGGAGACTCCAAACCTGCCAATAGAGACCCCGTGACCATGTCAATGAGTAAAATTAGAATCGGCAACCATTAGCAGCACCTGATGTCTTCACTGTGCATTAAGGTATTTGTTAGCCGGGTGTGGTGGCACATGCTTATAATCCCAGTACTTGGGAGACTGAGACAGGAGGATCGCAGGTTCAAGGACAGCCTCAGCAAGTAGTGAGACTCTCATCAACCTAGCAAGACCCTGTTTCCAAATAAAAATAAAATAGGGCTGGAGGTGTAGCTCAGAGGTAGAATGCCACTGGGTTCATCCCCAGTACGTAAATAAATAAAGCATTTGTCAGATATTTATAATGTGATGTATACTTATTTATTTATTGTGGTGCTGGAGAATTGAACTCAGGGGTATTCACTGAGCACCCTTAGGTTCCCCCCCAGTCCTATTTTATTTTTATTTTGAAACAAGGTCTCGATAAGTTACTGCATGCTGGCCTTGAATACATGATCCTCCTGCCTCAGCCTCCCAAGTAATGGGATTACAGGTGTGTGTTACTGCACCTGGCTTGTGATGTATTTTTATTAAACAAGTTACTTATTTATTTATACCATATTTAAAATGTCATGTGTTTGCATGCATTGTAACATATGCATTTGTAACATGTACATGCATTATTATTAATTGATGACCTTAATTAGTAAGCAAAAATAGTAACTGCCCTTTAAATAGTAATAATAACAACAGCCAACACCGTGACAGCGTAATCCCATTTGACTGCAAACAGTGCTCTCTTGGGACTGCAGTCTCATAATTAGACGGCCAGTCATTTGTCCAAGGATGAGGAGGAAGGATGGGAGCAGCACAGTGTGGAGTCTGCAGACGGGGCAGATCTCACCTCAGCCACTCGTGAGCCTGGTCTCAGAGCTGCACTCTCTCAGGAGGTGGGGTCCAGCCGGCTGGCCATGTCAGCCTGGGGTCCTGGGTCCCTCCCTGCTCAGTTCCCCCACAACAGGATGCATTCGTGTGTGCGGGAGCCCTGGTCCTCCCTGGGTCCTGAAGCCTGTGTCCCTGCAGCTGGACCGGCTTCCCACGTCTCTGCTCTCCCGCTGCACCTGTAGCTCCTGGTCTGGACGCGGCCTGAATGCAGAGATGCAGCTGTTCTCCAAAAGCCTCGGAGAGGAAAGGCCCGTGGGCTGCTGCTCGGTGAGGGAGAAGGGAAGGCGGGCCCGGGGGCTTGTCCCTCTCTGCGCTCTGATGTGCCATGGAACGGGTGGGAGCCGTCAGCTGAGCCCTCCGCCTGTACTTCTGCCCCCTGCACTCCAGGTGGACACTCTGCTGTCTCAGCTGCAGAGGTGGGAGCCACCTGGGGGGTCTCCTAGTGGGGGGCCTACCTCAATCCCAGGAGAGGAAAATGGGGTGAGCTCTAGGGGCATGGGGGCTGCTGCTGAAAGGCAGGAAGGTTCTAAATAGTCCAGCTGCCCATGCCGGGAGGCTGGACAGGGTCCCCGCAGAGCCCAAGCCGGGGCCTGGCAGCATCGGGGGGCTCTTCCTTCTTCTTGGTCTTGGAGAAGAGCCAGAAGGTCAGACCATGCTCAGGGAGCAGCAGAGCAGGGTGTTGTCCAGCATCGTCCTCCGCCTGGGGATGGGCCAGAGCCTGCACCCAGAGAGGCCCCCTGGAGGAGGATGAGGGACAGCCTGGCGCCTGGGACAGGCCAGCCTTGACCAGGACAGAGGTGGGAGCATCACATGCCTAGCACAAAAGGCCACGCAGGGGGCCCCGGCTCCCTCACGTCCCCTCACGTCGGGGCTGCGTTGCCGCTCACGTATCCTGCACGGTCAAAGGCTACACCCGGCCACGGCTGGCCTGATGCCCCCTGGGAATATTTGATAGGGTTCGCGTATGGCTCTCGCTCTCTCCTGAATCGTGACAAAAGGAAAGTATTTATTACCAGGCAGACAGAGCCCTGGGGCGAGAGCCCGTCATCTCTGATTTGCCTGTTAGCCCGGGCTGTGGAATTAAGTGGAGTTTTGTTTTTATCTATTTGCATGGAAGCTTTCCAGAGAAAACAACAATTTTCATGACCTGCGCACTTTGTATCATGTTAATTAGGTTTGAAAACTCATATATTGTTTTCATAAGGGCTATTACATTTTCTCTAATTAAATTAAGGGAAAAATAAGGATGCACGGCAATAATATTTATTATTAATACCAGACTCCAGAGGCGCCCGGCAAGTTAAATCGGAGGTTAAAAAAAAAAAGAAAACCTTGAAGACAGCCTGGACTTCAAAACAATGTGGTATATTCCAGGTTTTCAGCAAGTCATTACTCTGAACATTTTGGAAAAATATAAAGTGAAAAATGGGCCCATTTGGAGGAGAACGGGCTTCTGGTCCTGGTTCACACAGAGGGCTTCTGGGACGTTTACTACCGTTTCATTATGGGAGTTTTTACCAAAATTGCGGCGACTGCTCCAAGGAGAGCGTTGGACCTGGGTTTCATGTGGATTCAAAGGTTAAAGCTAGCTGCGATTTCAGCCCAAAAGGGGTTTCCTTCATGAGAGGCCCCTGTTTGAGAAGGTCAGGTCAGGCGGGGAGATCAAGGCGAGCGGTCCCTGGGAGAAAAAAAGTGTCACGCAGGGAAGAAAAGGGGCAGGAGACTGTTGACACCAGCACATTCATCCCTCGGGCGGGTCCCTCTGGAAGCTCAGGCCAGATTCGCAAGGTCTAGTCAGAATCGCAAAGCAACTTGGGCTCCTGGCTGGAGCAGATGGTGGGTTGCTGGGGCCCCTGGCCTAACACCCATTTCCCCTTCCTAATCGCACCCTGATTTCCTTTGGGGGCACCCCCTTGGGATGTAGTCTGGGTGGGGGACCACTCAGAGGCAGATGAGGAGAGGCCCCCACCCGCCCTTTCCTGCTCAGCCCAGCCAAGGACGTCAGCCCACTGGGCTTTTGCTGCTGGGCCTCAGGCTCCCGGGTGGATTCAAGGATGGGAAAGCTTTGGAAGCCACTCATCCTCGTGCCAGCCTCTTAGTGCCTGTGCTATGCGGTCTTTGCTGCCAGCAGCACCGGCAGAGACTACTCGACCCGACTGTCCCAGACAGGATCCGCAGCTTTCCGTGTGGTCTTGCAAGACCCCGGGCTCTTCCCATTACCTCTCTTTCTTCTTAGCCAAAACCTGTTTCTGTTGCTTGTGACCAAAGAGCTCCAACTGTTGCCACGGCGTTTGCACTAAACATGGAACAAGTGGGTACCCTGGAACGTGATCAGCAGATGCCTGGAAGCCGCTTGGATGAGCCAGGACTCTAGTAGACTGCTTTAAGGAAGAGCACTGGATTAGGAGTCAGGATTATTGCTTTGCGTCCTGGCTTTTTCACCCCTCCCCACTGGGAGACCCCGACCAGTCAGTTTTCATTCATCTGTAAGATGAGGCATTGGGAATGTAATAGGGCGGTAATGACAACGACAGTGACTGCAGTAATAAAAGCAACTCTGCTCTACTGACTGCTTAGTGGGGCTGCATACTATGCCAAGTACTTTACCTGTGTTACCTCATTTAAGTCTCATGACAACCTTGGAAGATTCTATTAGGTTCCCTGTTGTTATATTTATTTATTTATTTATTGTACTAGAGATTGAACCCAGGAGCTCTTTAACAGTGAGCCATCTCCCTGGCCCTTCTTATTTTTTTTTTTTTGAGACAGAGTCTCACTAAGTTGCCCAGTCTGGCCTTGAACCTGTGATCCTCCTGCCTCAGCCTCCCCAGTCACTGGGATTACAAGTCTGCACCACTGCACCCAGCTGGAATCTCTGTTTTGGACCTAAGGAAATGTGTGCTAGGAGGCTGGTGCACCTCACCTGAAGGCCCATTGGCAGGACGTGGGGTACTATGGCTGAAGCTAGGTCCTCCTGGGTCCATCGACGGTCTCCCCAGACTAGGGTGGCACTGTCCCAGCTTGCCCAGGAAACCGAGGAGATTCCCAGGACACAGGACTTTCAGAGCTAAGACCAGGACCATCCTGGGCAAACCAGGACAGTTGGTCACCCCACTACAGACCGTTCCAGCCTAAATGCTCTGTGGTTCTGGAACAGCGTGGAATCGGGAGATTTGTACTGGAAGCCAATGAGCGCACGCTAATGGTTTTCAAACCTCAGAGTAAAGGCAAAACCCAAATGGGGTTTCAGATGCCACCTTCAATTGCTGCTGAACCCCATTCTGTTTAGCCTGCATCCTCCAGGGGAGAAGGATTCCAACAAACTCCTGGTCGAATCAGCCAAACCCTCAATCGCTCCACAAGTGGCCCTTCCTCCTACTTCCCTGTCCGCAGACGGCACCAGGACCAATCAGCACCGTTACCCGCTCCATCTAACACCACTGGTTCCGATTTGGGAATACCTGGGAGCTGAAAATATCCCGTGGAACTTGAATTTTTAAGAAATTGAATTTTGTTCTCCAACTGGCTTACACTGTAATCATCCCCTCTGAGACCCAGTTGGCAGAGGTCTTAGACTCTGGCGCCAACATCGGCACTAGACTTAACACTCGCTCATTGATTTATTGATTCACCAAACATTTACTGAATACCTACTATGTGCCGGTCACCGGGCTGGGAGGACTAGGGGAGCAGAGAGAAACGTGTTGACCACAGATGTTGAGATGCCTCCACCCAACGGAGTCTCACTGGACAGGTGTAGAGTGTGGGTTCACAGAGCTTGGAGAATGAAGCGGGGAGGCATTAATTAGGAATCAGGCGTTTCAGAGCCATAGGTGGTTAACTGTTTTGCTCCCTGCTCTCTGGGACCTTGCTCCTGTCATACCTAGGGTCGCACCACATCATCCTCACTTGCTCTTTCTGCTGCTTCTTCTGGTGCTGGCCACCCGTAGATACAAAGGGCGGACATGCTTTGGTTGGCCAGACCCTTCACGCACAGAGCAGGCCTCTAAGCTAGAGGAAGTTTTTTTCTGACGCAGAGAACCCTTGGTAACATCATGAGCATTTCTTTCTTGTTGTGCGACCGCTCAAGGCTGGAGGGTTCACGTCTGATTTGGTTCATCTGAAAAAGAAGCGAGGCACCGATGCGGGTGGGGGAGGCCTGCCTTTTGTTTCAGCTGTGTCGGGCTGAACGTAGGAGGTCTACACCTCCACTACTCAGTCGAAAAGAACTCTGCAGGAGATTTCTGCATAGGATTTCTGCACAGCGGACAGTCCCTGTCCAGTTTATATGTCAAAACACAGCAAAGGTGGCTGCTCACCGGGGCACAGAGTTATAGAAGGCAATATGGCTTCAAGGACACGCTCGGGTATCTTCATACAACAGTGGCTTTTCTCAGAAGGAGGTGAGAAAGCCTAACTCACAGCATGCTTTGACTCTCCCCACATCTCTCAACCCTCATGGGTTTTAATTTCTAAATTCCAATTTCTTCATTTCACCAGGTCGGGTCTTCTCAAACTGAACTTATCTGTTAAATCAAGTGCCACTCACCAGGCCGATCTGATAGAACCACAGAAACCAGGCTTCCTTTTGAGAGGGTAAAAATACGTCAGAAATATAAGTCAATGTTAGAAAAATGTCAGCCATTCCAAGGATCATTGGCCTTTTTCTTTAAAAATACAGAGGCCTCTGGGTGTGGTGACGCACACTTGTAATCCCAGTACTTGGGAGGCTGAGACCGGAGGATCAGGGTTCGCAGCCAGCCTCAGCTACTTAGTGAGGCCCTCCGCAACTTAGTGAGACCCTGTTTCAAAATAAAGAACAAAAAATAGGGCTGGGGGTGTAGCTCGGAGGTAGAATGCCCCTGGGTTCAATCCCCAGTACTGCAAAAAAAAAAAAAAAAAAAAACCAGAGGCCTTCGGGGAGCGATGCAAAGACTCCCAGGTTGGAGGTTGGAGGTTGGGAGACCTGGGTTCTAGGAGAAAAATGGAGCCAGAATTAGTGAGTTTGAGTTTTCACAGCTAAGTAAATAGCAAAGATGAAACCCACTGTGGGGGGCAGGGGCAACCTTCACTGGGACGGAGTCCTGTTCCAGTCGCTGTGTGGTTTCTCAAAGGCCATGTTTGCAATGAGGCCTCACACCCGCCACCCAGCAGTCAGCCAGAACTAATCCCCCAGCACACACACTGGGGCGCACAGGCTCCTCAAAGATCCCTTTAACTTTAATTAAAAACCTCTGACGGATTCTCAGACACCAGAAGAGACCAGTCTACCGACATGCGTCCCAGTTGTCATCGGCGGCCCCTGGTCAGGTTTGCTCCTGGCTCCTTCAGCCCTCCCGTTAGCAGGTGGGAATGGGTACCCCCAGCCTTTGGGCACCATCCCCAGCAGCATCAGGTCAGGGAACCCCCAGCAGCCGCAGTGAAAAGAACACAGTTAACCCGAGACAGATACATTGCCACACAGCTGGACTCTTGGACGTTAACTGCATCAGAATGTTTAAAGCTACTGCCCATCTGGCTGGCCGGTGCCCACATGGTCTGGCTTGGTAAATGCTTTAACATTGCTCCTGTGTCTAACTTCCCCAACCCCACCCCCTCTCTGCCCTGCACCATCCTGTCTGCTCCAGGGAGTAGGGTGGACAAGAGGGGACAGAGAAAGAAATGTTCCTAGCTCGCCTCCCTGACCCCGGGCCTGGTCCCTCCCTCCTCCTGCATCTTCGGCAGCTCCCCTGACTTGACAGAATTAAATCCAAACTCTGCTGCCAATCTGATCCGGTCTCCTTGTTCCAGACCCTTTGTCCCCTCCTTGCCATCTGTCCTCCTTCCCAACCCCACCACAAGGGGACTCTGTTCACAAACACGATTTTATGTCCTTGAGTCCGGCTCTGTGTCCTGCTTCCATGAGCCTGTCTTCCTATACTGCCCAGTGTCAATGAAGCCCACTGAGGACCTGCCTACCTGTCCCTCCATGACCTTTCAAACCCTGCTCCTGTAAAAAGCCAGCCCTTTTTCCTTCTTCCCTCTTGCAGAACTCACCTGTGACTTCCGCAGCTCTGACCAGCTCCTCTGGTCCCAGCGACTGAGGAGCTGCTGTAGGGCAGGGATGAGTCTGAGGCCTGTGTTGCCCCAGGGTGTGTGGATGGGGTGCCAGTCAATGGAGGTCTCAGTCAATGGTCGCATTGCTTTATACAGACACGGAAGGGTCTCCAAGCTCCAGAATTGTAGAATTTAATGTTTGCTGAGTTCTGGTCCTCAGCCCACATGTGTGGGTAAGGGGACCCAGCAATGACTTTGGAATGATGACGTCAGAGCTTGGATGCTGCACACCGGTGACTTGAGGAGCAGCATGTGGGCAGTCATAGATCTCAGAGAGGCATAGGCTGGAACCTTCGCTTCACCAGCCTGTGAGCTGTGTGGCCTAGAGTAAGTCACTCAACCCTTCTGGGCCCCAGCTTCCTTATCAATAGCATGGAGATGATCACCCCACACCTTGTTATCCTGAAGGTTTAATGCAATGATATTTGCAAAGTTTCTACACAAGATGGGGCCTGGAAGATGCTCAGTAAATGTTGACCACCAAAAGCTGAAGCTCTGGGTCCAGGGCAACCTTTTATATCTTGATCAGGGTGAGATTGATTGGAGCCGTGGTTATCAAACTTTCACCAGGTATCAGAGTCACCTGTGTGGTCCCACCCCACAGTTTCCAATTTGGTAGGTCTGCGAAGGGACCTAGGAGTCTACATTTCTGCTGGTCCAGGGGCCATGCTTTGAGAACCAGTGCTTAGAGACTTTGTAGTCAGAACACAGGTTAGTTAATTCTCTATGGGTTTCTATAGAAGGCACATTTTTTTTTATGTTTTTATTGGTGCATTGTAGTCTCACATCACAATGAGTATCAGTTTGGTGTTAACATACATGCACACAGCTCTTGGTGTCCCTCCCCCCTGCCTCCCCCGC
>PVJS01004580.1:0-68455 GCA_004027185.1 Glis glis
AAAAAATAGGGCTGGGGGTGTAGCTCAGAGGTAAAATGCCCCTGGGTTCAATCCCCAGTACTGGAAAAAAAAGGTGAAAAAAAAAGAATTTGGAAAATAGTGCTCTGAAGTGCCAAGAAGGACTGAGCTTTCAGTATGTGACTACAGTGAAAAGTTCGCTAAAGGTGTTAGAGGGATGGATGAATGCTTTTATGTGGTTTTTCACTAGATAGCCCAGTTTCTTATTTTGAATTTTCTTCAGAATGCTGGGAGAATGCAGCATGGGGTCTCCTCTGATCACCTCCTGTACTCTTTCTTTGGTTTTGATAGCTACCAGCTGTCTTTCCTTTCTTTTCTTTTTTTTTTTTTTTTTTTTTTTTTTTTTTTTTTTTTTTTTTTTTTTTTTTTTTTTTTTTTTTTTTTTGCAGTACCAGGGATTGAACCCAGGGGCCTTTTACCTCCATGCTACACCCCCCGGCCCTATTTTTTATACTTTATTTTGAAACCGGGTCTCATGAAGTTGCGGAGGGCTCACTAAGTAGAGAGAGAGAAAGAGAGAGAGAGAGAGAGCTGAGGCTGGCCGTGAACCCGGATCCTCGGGTCTCTGCCTCCCAAAGTACTGGGATTACAAGCGTGCACCACCACGCCCGGCTGTCTTTCCTTTCTTAAGGACTCAGTCTGCTATCTCTTTTGGTGGCTATGTCCCTTGCTCCTTAGGCGTTTTCTCTCTTGCCTTCACCTTGGTTAAGACTGGGAAGGGAGTTAGACTGTCACCAACTCTTCCTTTTCCTCACCGTGCACCACTCCACACTAGATTAATTCAAAGTTAAGAACCTGCTGTGGGTAAATTGGCAGGGTAAGTGTTGGATCTAGGCTGGTCCCTTCCTTATACAGTTAGGTCCCTGGTTATATGTTCCCATAGCACCCTAAACTTTCTTTCTGAATAATCTTGTCTCTTGTAATTGTTCAGCGTGTGTCCTGCTTGACTACAAACTTGCTGAAGGTAAAGATTGTTTGTCTTGGTCTTTGCTGTCAGTACCTAGAACAGTGTCTGATACAGTGTTTTCAAATATCTGTTGCAATAAATGAATGAACTACATAAGCCTTCCACTTGAGGGATTTACTGCAAACCACCTAGAGGAAATAAAACACATATGGAAAGGAAAAAATTCTAAAACTAGAGGATAGTTGTATCAATATATGCATATAGTTGTATCAATATCTAGTCTGTACTTTTGATTCCCTCTGAGCTAAGAACCAGAGTTAGGGTGACAACTCCTACAAGCTGGTCCTCCTTCCACAATGGACCCTTTACTCCTTCTTTTACAGTCTGAAGATCTCCAAGGTAGAGCCAGGAGCTAACCTCCAGTATAGGCACCTGCAGTTTCCTTAGTCTATCCTGCTGCCGCTGTGGATACTGCAGTTTTCTCAAGGAACTCTTTCCCCTCATGGTATGGGTCAAATTGCTGGTAGCTAAAAAGGCGTTCAAAATAACACTTTTCCCTCATAACGACGTGACTGAAGAGCTTCTGGATGTTCGTTTCTCATTTGGAATCAGCAAACTGAACTCCCAGAACTTGAGCTCCACGAAGGTGGGGGTTTGGTCTGTTTTTTACAATGCGATACCTCCAGAGGCTGGAAGAATGCCTAGCACTTACTAAGAGAGAGATCTGTCCTTGGAACTCAGCCTGTGGAATTTAGGATTTAGGGACGTAAAATTTAAAAAAAAAACTTTACCGTACCACTCTAGGTGAGGATATTCTGCAAAGTATGCCAGTTGTCTCGGAATATGTTTCGTCTGGAAGGAAAAGCGCGTTTCCCCCAAACACAAATCAAAGGGTGTTTATTAAATTCTGGGTGCTCTGTTTCTAGCCTCCCGGTCAAGTGTGTCTATACCCCATAACACAAGCGAGGCATGCCGCGAAGCAAGGTGAGGGCAGCGGCGGACCGGCGGCTTCGACAGGTTTCGGCATCTTTTGTCCACTTCCGCCCCTCCCAATCCCCAGGCAGACGGGCGGGGCCCGGCCTATCGGGCCGGAAGAGGCGGGCCGAAGGCAGCTCACTTCCGCCGGCGCTGTAGGGCGGGCTTGCCAGCGGTTCCAGCGCAAGGCGCGTGAGCGGACTGGATGACGTCACGCAGAGGGGAGTGGGCGGGGCCGAGTGGGTGCGCTTGCGCAACAGGCTGTTTTCGCGGGCCTTTTGCTGAGCGGGTAGCGAGGGTCCTTACTCAAGGGTCGGGCGGGATTTCCATTGTTGTAGCGGGACACGGGGGCACTATCCACCTTCCCAGCCGTATGCAGGAAACCGGAAGGAGTTCCCGAGCCCGCGAACCTGCAGCGGAAGTGGAAGTAGAACGTACGTGGGGGGAGACCTCTGCCTCATTTAAGTCACTAATAATGTCAGGTGTGCGGTATTACGTGTTGGAGGGACCCAGTCCTCCCACAGCCCTTGAATAACTGCTAAAAGGAAAAGACGGGATCGGTAGAAGTTAAAGCACAAACCTTCTGCAGTTTTAGACCGTTTCATTTATTTATATTTACGTCTTAGGTTGAGGGGGTTGTTAGTCTACGTTCTAGGATATGTTAGTCGAGTCAAATTGCTATTACATCTATTCTCCTTGGCAGAAAGAGAAGGAAGTTAGCAGTGGAAAGAATACATTTGGATCCCAGAGCTCTGTCCCAAAGGGCAGTTTTGGGTGAAACGTGAATTTTGCCAGAGGCTCTTACCTCTTCCCTGACCTAAATTCCTTAAGGTTAGAATCCGAGAACATAATTGGCAACTGGCAAAATTTAGAATAGAAGCCAGAGATGATATAAATCTGGCCATAAGGCCTTATTTGGGGCACCAATTTGGGACTAAGGGAGACTAAATTAACCAGAGGAATCAGGTAGCATTGGTGACCTCATTTTGTCTGGCTTGGGTGAGCCTTCCAAATTAGAGGAAGGACAAAATAACTTTGGTAAGATGCAGTAAGTCTTCATGGGAAGGCTGTGGGTAGGTTTCCTGGTGTGTCTCTGGTTGGTGTTAATAATTTTCTGCTACTACTTTGTTTCTAGGCTCTTCCTCAAGTGTCTGGAGCTGAGTGAGATGTGACCTAGGGAAGGGAATTGTGGTTAGCTAAGGAGGCCAAGCTTGATGTTGCTTCCAGAACTCATGTCAGCACTTTCAGATCCCATGTCAACACCGAGCCCTCAGCTACTGGTGGCAGTTGCTCAGCAGACCCTGGGCCTGGGAAAGAGAAAGGGTCCACCTCGAGCTGTCTGCCTTCACCTAGCTGGAGAGGTGCTGGCTGTGGCCGGGGGACTGAAGCCAGCTGTGCTGTATGACTGTAACTGTGCAGGAGCATTGGCGCTCCAGAACTATCTGGAGGAGCTGCAGGGGCTGGGCTTCCTGACTCCGGGACTCCACATTCTTGAGATTGGAGAAAATAGCCTCATTGTCAATCCTGAGCGTGTATGTCAGCACCTGAAGGGGGTGCTGCTTGGTACCATAGCCTTAGTGGATGTTTCCAGCTCACAACCTCACCCTTCTGTCTGTTCCCTGGATGAGCTTCAGAACTTGAAGGCCCTCGTGGATGAGATCATCACTCATTTGCAGGGGCTGCAGAGGGACCCTTCCCTAGGAGTCTCCCACAGCAAGCTCCATTCTTCAGACTGGAATCTCTGTACTGTATTTGGGATCCTCCTGGGCTATCCTGTCTCTTATACTTTCCACCTGAACCAGGGAGATAGCAACTGCTTAGCCCTGACACCACTGCGGGTATTTACTGCCCGGATCTCATGGCTGCTAGGTCAACCTCCAGTCCTGCTCTATTCCTTTAGTGTCCCAGAGAGCTTGTTCCCAGCCCTGAGGGACATTCTAAATGCCTGGGAGAAGAACCTCAGAACTCGATTTAGGACTCAGAGTGACTTTGCTGACCTCAGCATCTCTTCTGAGATAGTCACACTGCCGGCTGTGGCCCTCTGACTTTAAAGCTCCTCCCATGTAGAAGGTATTCAGTAACTCATCATCTCTGGGTTGGGGATGTCAAATAGGAATCATTTCAAGTGTCAATAGGACACTAGGGAAGGATGCTGTAATTAATTGGCCACATTGTGAACGGAGATGGGTGATGGTAGTGGTAGCATTGATAATATATATTTGCCATTTGTATACAGCAGAGGTGTCTGTTAATTTTTCACTGGATAAGAGACAGAAGGAAAGAGATGGTGGGGAAAAAGAAAGGGTGTGGAGGACAAGCAGTATGCCCTTGTGTGGTAGCCTGCCCTTTGTGGCTAGAGTCCTCTAAGAAAGGAAGGGGACTGAATGCTTCTGCATGTTTTTGGACCTCCAACTAAATTGCACTAAGGAGAGTGGGCCAGGATGCTTAAGCGTCATACTTGTGATGTGACATTTAGGAATAAACTGAAAGTTCCAAGGAATAGTTTGGTGAGATGAAGTTTATTTACAGTAGATTAAAAAAAAAATGTCGGAAATCCCTATTCAGTTGGAGGGAAAACCCAAGCTGTGAAGTACCCAAAACTTTCATGAGTTTTTCATTGAGTTGTTTGCTTCTGATCGTTACCACAGACAGCTGTCACAAGTTACTCAGATCCTCAGATTGTCTTTTTTGGCTAGAAACACTGCCAGAGCTGTAGCAATCAACACAATCAGGATTGGGAGCCACTGGCCACATTGCCTCTGTGGAGGGAGGGAAGGGAGAGGAAGACAGTCATGAGTCACTTGGAGAAAATATGGGCAAAAACAGTCCTTTCTATTCTAGCCCAGTGAAAGACTTTGGGTTGCTAGCAGAGAAAAAGCTTTTTACTTTGGTGTCTCTCCTACTTTCTGTCACCTCACTTGATATAAAACCACTTTACTAGTGGTCCCTAGCCCAGGGAACCATATCCAGAAGGGTCAGATGTTTAAATGCTGATAGGAACAATCAAGAGTAGAAAATATCTCAGCAAAATTATATTATTCTCAGCCTGGTGTGGTGGCACATGCCTGTAATCTCAGTATTTGGGAGGCGGGGATGGGAAGATCACAGGTTCAAAGCCAGCCTCAGCAACTTAGTGAGACCCTGTTTCAAGATAAAAAAGTAAAATAGGGCTGGGGGTGTAGCTCAGAGGTACAGTGTCCCTGGGTTGAATCCCCAGTACCATGTACACACACACACAATAAGTATTCTCTTCACCAGCCTCAGTAATTTTGCTCCCCCATCCTTGTCATTATGCTCACAATAGAGTAAAAGACCACCCTTTCATACTTGAGCTAATACAGGTTGGGTATCCCTTATCTTAAATGCTTAGGACCAGAAGTGTTTCCGATTTTGGAGGTTTTTTTTTTTTGATTCTGTAATATTTGCACAGACTTCACCAGTCAAAATCCCTAATACTCTGAAATCTGAGTTTTTTTTAACTTTTTTTTTTTGGTGGTACCAGGGATGCAACCCAGGGGCCTTCTACCTCCAAGCTATACCCCCAGCCGATTTTGTATTTTATTTTGAAACAGGGTTTCACTAAGTTGCTGAGGCTGGCTTTGAACCTGTGATCCTCCTGTCTCAGCCTCCCAAGTATTGGGATTACAAGTGTGCGCCACCACACCCAACTAAATCTGAGACTTTTTGAGCATCATGTCCATGCTCCAAAAATTTCATATTCAGAGAATTTCAGATTTTGGGTTTTCAGATTAGGGATTCTCAACCTGTAGTAAATCCCTCAGGCCTCAAGGGTTCCATGAAAGTTCGGCCTAGATGCATGAGCCAGTGTTTCCTGGTTGCTGTACTGTCAGCATAGTAGAAACCAAGCAGTGGGGGAGGATGACCTGATGTTGGCATGGGCTGGCAAATTTATCTGCAAGACTTGCCTAAAAAAAGAACCATCCTACCATCATTTAGGGCTTCACAGGGGGATGGACCCTCTTACTCTGGGAGCCGGTTGCTGGCTGTGGTTCAGCTCTTCACGACAGTGCTGTAGCTTACGCAAGCAGGAGAGGTACTCGTCACTGAGGTTGTCTAACTCTGAATGCAGTTCTCTGCACTGGGGAGAATATCACCAAGATCATCACCACCAATTCTGTCTGGGACAGAACTCAGAAAGGGGGACTACCCTGAGTAAGGGATTCCTTCACTCATTTTGAATGAACCATTCTCCTTTCCCAGCCTTCCTCAGGGATTTCAGTTCATCTTTCTACTGTCTCATCTGGTTTGTCTGGAATGTGTTCATTTAAATGATTGATTGTACTGTATATATTACATTTTATACATGTAAATGCTTTCATGTGATAGTATGTGCAAGTGCTTTGTAAATGGGGATACAAAGAAAAATTAAGTTCTTACAGCACAAAGGACCTGGAAGTGGTTTTAGTACAAGTCTCTTTTGGGAGCTCATTGTTCATGAGTGCCTTCAGGGATATGTGTGTTTGTTTGTACATAGGAAACGTCTTGCTACTTAAAAGATACTCTGAAGCTTTAAGATAGTCAATGTGGAGCAAAGTTTGAGAAGTTAATATGTTTATCAAAGGTGGCATAGGTGTGTAGCTCTATAGTAGAGTCCTTGGCTACCATGCTTGAGGCCCTGGGTTTGATGCACAGCAGAACAAACAAACAAACAAATATGTTTATCAAATGCCTTTGAGTTTAGGTTGACTTTCGAAACAGTAACTATTTAATAAAACCTTGAATAGAGCTTGGTATAAATAAGGAAGGGAAAAAGATTGACAAGTCAATCCAAAAGCAAAGACATTTTATATGGGCACATGAATCCCTGTGGTTATCCTATCACTATTCAAACTTTGAAATCTCTGCTCTCTGGCTGCCTCTCAGCAGTTTCCCTGCTGCTTGTGCATGAGCCCCTTATAATCCTAAGTCAGCCTCTCACCTCCTTTTCCTTGGCCTGGAGCTGCAAATCCTTCTGCTGCAAGTGGTCTCTGAGATCGCAGTCTTTCTCCTTCCCAGTGCCCTCAGGCTCCACTTCATTGTGGGAAGGCTTTGCACTCCACACAGGCAAAACCTGATCTAAAAAAGCAGCCAGATTCTCAGTGATAGTGAGGAAGGGGCCTTCACTGGGGGAGAACCCCAGGAGTGGGAGAAGGGGAGGGATCAGGAAGGGCCTGCGCTTTGGCTAGACTGAGTGGAACGACATTCTTTGTCCTCAATGACTTCCACTGGGACCCAGCTCAGCCTGGACAGACACCTGGAATTTGGGCCATTTGAGGGCAATGTTGGCATCTTACTTTTCTTTGCATTTACCAGTCTTGTCTGTAACTTTTAGTGAATACTGAATAGTTGAATTTCTTTGGTTGTATGTCACGTATTTTCTGTTTTGTGAGGTAAGTTTGCTGAATGCTTTAGTGTAACTCCTTTTACATCCTCATTTCAAAATCCTGGAAATGTCATTCACATCCTAGAATTTATCTAATGTGTTTAAAGATGGCTTTCAGTCTTAGCCTTGGAAAAAAGAGCTTTGGATGAGGAGTCAGAAGTTCTGAATTATATAAAAAAGAAACAAAACAATAAAAGAAACAAAAGAAGTTCTGGATTCTTGTGTTAGCTCTATCCTTAATTTGTATGACCAGAGACCTTCAATTTCTTATCCAGACTATGTGGGCATAGTAATTTCTGCCTTTTTTATATTATACCTAATGATTATGAGGAGAGTATAAAGGCTGTGTGTTGTGGGTAAGTGAGGAGCTATTGCCTCCACTATACATGATGGATTCTTCTCAGGAAGCTTGAGCAGCAGACTAGGGCTGGAACGAGATGACTCTTGCTACATGGTTTGGGGCTGGGAAGTTGGATGTGATTTGGAAAGTCAAGTGTGTAAAAACTGACATGAAATCCTGAGTTCAAAATCAATTTATTGAAATGTTAAACATAGAAACATATCTTCAGAAAAAGTAGAAATCCTTTTTTTTCACAGTGTATATATGTCTCAGGATAGAAGGTTAACTACTTCAAGTGTCCTCAGGGCCAGTGGTCAGTCCTTAAAAGACTCCTGTACATTCCTGACTTAACAGACTCCCAGAACTGGATAGGACTTCAAGAGGTCATGTAGTCCATCCCCCTGCCTCCAGGCAGGCAAGGAAAGAGCAATAGCCTAAAACTTTTGGTAGTAAATATGCTGACCTTTCTTTAAGAGTTTCTCCTGTTCTTGAAGCTGTAAGGTTTGACTCTGAAGCAGACCTGTTGGAAAACACAAGGAATATGTTTGTACTAGCAAATTGACTGCAAAGAGCCTCTTTTCAGACCTTTGCTTAGAACCTTAATTGTTAAAGATGTTCCCATCCGTTATGGGTTGAATTTTGTGCTGCCAAATTTATATGTTGAAGTCCTAACCTCCAGTCAGAACATGAGGTTTCTTGGAGACTGACTCTTTGTTAGTGGTAATCAAGTAAAAATGAGGTTATTAAGGTGGACGCTAGTCCAGATAATTTTTGTCCTTTTAAAAAGATAAGGGGAAATTTGGACACAGACATAAGGGAGAAGTTGGCTATCTACAAAGCCAAAGAAAGAGACCTGGAATAGATCCTGTCCTTAAGGCCCTTGGAAGGAACCAGCCCTTCTGACACTTTCATTTTGGACTTCTAGCTTCTAGAACTGTGAAGCAATGTATTTCTGTGTTTCAAGTTACCCGATCCATTGTTCTTTGTTACAAATATAGTCTCCTTTGATCTCTTCCTACCATGTATTTACCTTCCAAGTCTCTGCTTAAATGTTACTATAGAAGAAAAGCTTTCCCAGATGGCCCTATATAAAATAGTGACTATTTTCCCTTTAACCTGCCTTTTTTCTCTATAGAAATTATTATGACTTGACATATATTAATTTTTTCATACACCAGACTACTGTGGATTGTAGATCTTATGTAGATTGTAAGCTTCACAAAAGAAGGACCTATCGGTTTTGTTTATTATTGTATCCTTTGTTTATTATTGTATTATATTTAAGGTGCCTGACACTTAATAGGGGCTCAATAAATGCTTATTTTCTGAACCATGCCCATTGAGAAAGATCTAAGTGACACATTCATATACATAAGAAAAGAACTACCCTAGGAAACCGAGTACTTTAAAAAACCCGTAATTCTGGTAGAAGTGTAAGTAGTTGTCATTGGTATTGAAGGAGAAAAGTAGAAGGGAAGAAAAAGAATAGAGGCTAACATATAACTTGTGAAAAGCTACATAAATGACCATACTTTATAAGAGGTAGGTCTGGAAATGCACAGAGGTAGGAAGCTATGCCAGAGACTGGGCGCCTGGTCCCTCCTCTGAACGCCTTTTGTGGGGCAGGAGCCCCAGGAACACCAAAAAAGCTACCTATGTTTGTTTGAGAATCTGGAAAGGAGACTTACTCTGCAACTGCTGTACTCTGGTCGCCAGGGCAAGTTTCTCCTCCTCTGACCTCTTTATTTGATCTGAAAATGAAATCATGCAAAGCAAAATAGAAGAACCCAACTTAGTGAGCTCCACACTTGAGTGTGGAAATTAGTAATGGGAACTGTCTTGTCTGTGGCCTCCGATAGGGGTCAGATGGAAAGATGCTCTATCTTCTGCTTGTCCCAGGTCTGAAGAGGTAGACCAGCCCCCACGTACCTCATCAATGACCGGGGGTGTGCATCAATATGTTGGGTCCTGTTAAGGGTTGTATTTACACCCCATCTGGTCCTTTCTCAGCAGACACAGGCTGTGACTGGGAGACCTTCACTCTGACTTGGGTTTGAACTGAGATTTCCTTTTCAAATTAGGAATGTGGTCTTGACACATATGACTAATATGGGAGCAGCTGTGATCTGGCCCAGAGGGATGGGCTGGAGAAGAGAGCTCATACAATAAGATCCTCTAGTGCAGTGAAATTAATTTTCATCTTGGATGATTAAAGTAACCCTGCCTTTCCCTCAAGGTAAAATGAAATCATAGGGCCAAGAAAACAAATGAAGGCTGAGGCCTTTTCTCCACCCAGCTTCCTTTCTCTGAGCTCATTTAGCCACGGTTCCTATGCTCCCCTGGCCTCCAATGAGAGGGTACCTCGTAGGTCCTGGGTATCCGAGTGGCACAGATCTCTGTCCCCTTGCAGGCATTCAATTTTGGCCTGCAGTTCCTGGTGCTCATTCTCCAGAAGCCTCAGGGCCTGGCTCATCTGTGAGTCTCTGCTGTCTGCTCCCTGCAGGGAATAAGCAGGGCCGCAAAGAAGCAGGTCAGTGCTGGGTGGAGGAAGGGAGCAGGTCCCATGGAAGAGGAAAATTATTAAAAAAATGTAGAATTTTAGAAATAGAAGGACTGTTGGGGAAATAGAAAAACAGGGACTTTTTTTCTTTTCTGTTTTTCACATTTTTAAACTATACTTTCGATATTCACAAGGGACAGGTTCTGACACCTTGATAAAGCCTCAAATAAAAGCATACCAAGTCATAACTTTTCTAGATGTTTTCTTTTTCTCTTCTCATTCTAGCACTATCTTGTTGGGGGGTAGGGGAGAGAGTTAAAGCCATTTTTCATAAAGAATGAAGGTTTCAAAACAAAACAAAACACCTTCCTAAGAATTGTCTTGTAGTTGGTGGGAAGAAAAGAAGGACAGAGGTTGAGACGTGCATTTAGATAGTGTCATTCCAGTGGACACTTGGTTCATTTGCACGAGTGGTACAGATATCCTTACTGAGATGAAAACTATATTTCAGAGCCAAACAGTTAGTCCGATACACAGTGGGCAGTGAAAGATGAACTGAAAGCTAGATGCTCTCAGCTGCCTTTGGGGCCTCCAACCCAGGATCAGCTTTTCTTACTGCCACTCCTCCTCTCCCCACCCCCAGTGCCTGTACCTGCAGTTTAGACTGAAGCACATGGAGTTGGCTCTCCAGCTCTCTGTGCTGGGTCCCTAGGATCCTCCAGTCCTCCTTCAGAGCCTCGTACTGGCTCCTCCACTCTTCACACTTCTTCTCTGCCAGGGCCAGGGACCTCTGAGTGAGATCAGAGAGAAGGGGTTCCAGTGGAGGCCTCTCTCCCAAGGCAGAGGCTCAGTGGAAAAATGACAAAAGCACATAGTATACCCACCATTTGTGTATTTTATTTTTTGGTACTGGGGATAGAACCCAGGGACATTCTACCTTTTTATTTCTTACTTTGAAACAGGGTTTTGCTATGTTGCCGAGGGTGTTGCTAAGTTCCTAAGGCTGGCCTTGAATCTGCAATCCTCTGTTTCAGCCTCCCAACTACTGGGATGACAGGTGTGTGCCACCATGCCTGGGCATTTGTGTATTTTATATTAATAAATGCTAGGTGTGTTTGATGAGGAGGTTCCAGGGCATTGCGCAGCTGGCTCGCCCGCTTCCCAGAGCTGCTTCGGGGTCCCCAGCCCCGAGAACCGTACAGCATCTCACCTGTGTGCTCTGCAGTTGCTGCTCTGCACTCATTTTCTCCTCCAGCACTTTTTGCAGCGACTCCTTGGCCTTCTGCTCATAGCTGTTCTTCTGGTCTTCCATCTCCAATAGCACCTTTTTCATTCCCCAAGGGGAATATTTCTGTAAATTTGATGCAGTTCAACAAATACACATTGAACTTCTGTGTGCCAAACTCTTGAGCTGGGATATAGAAATGAAAATTTGGTCCTTGTCCCCAGGGCAGAGATACCAGCAACCTGGGCTAGAGCTGAGCATGGAGAGCCCCTCAGGCAGTGTGAGAGGTGAGTGCCAGAAGATTTCCCTGCGTTGTTCCTTAGGCCTTCCACAGGGTTTTGAAATCCAACATGTCCAAACAACTCATCTTTCTCAATCTGCACCTTTCTCCTGGGCTACCTTTCTCAGTGACCAGCATCATCACCCAGCCAGTCTCCCAAAGATGACTCCCGGAAGTCATCTTTAATTTCTCTCTCCATTTCTCCCAGTAATTAGTTGGTCATTGAACCATGTCAAGTCAGCTTCCTGAACAGCTCATGTTTGTCTTCTCTCTATCCCTACTGCTACTTCCTTAATTCAGACTGTAATCATACTAATAAATGAGTTAATGCAGTAGTCTCCCTATCTCCAAGCCTTGCCTCTCTTCAGAACCTTGTCCGTTAGAGGGTTCTTTCTAACGTGCAAGTCTGATCATGCTACCTCTTTTGTACATCTCTCAGTGGATGCTCGGTGTCCGAATGATCCGGGCCAAACTGATAGACATGGCTATTCACAGTCCAGGCTCTCCTTCATGCTACCTCTGCCCCAGCTAAGCTGCATGCAGATCCCCTAAGCACTGTGGGTTTGTCCTCTGCCACTGTCCAGATAGCTTCTTCTGGCAAGGGCCTCCTTACCCACCCCTTTCTCCTGGTTAACCTCTACACATGCTCAAGATTCAGCCCAAGTATCATCAGTTCTGAGAAATCTTGACTAATACCCCATCCTCCAACTCCTTATGGGGTATATAGCTCTTCTTAGTACTCACACAGAGTATAACCTGCTTCATTGTTCTACTCTGTTGTCTCCCTTACAGGATTACAAACTGCTTCAGAGCAGGAGGCATGCTGTTGCTGCTTAAAAAAAAATCACTGTGGCCTCAGGGATCTGAGAAATACCTAGCAAACTCAATTAATGTTTTATTTTTTAATTTAAAAAAAATTTTTTGTGGTACTGGGGATTGAACCCGGGGGCATTCTACCTCTGAGCTACACCCCCAGCCCAATTTTTTATTCCTTTATTTTGAAATAGGGTCTCACTAAGTTGCAGAGGGCCTCACTAAGTAGCTGAGGCTGGCCTTAAACCTGCGGATCCTCCTGTCTCAGCCTCCCAAGGACTGGGATTACAAGCATGCATCACCACGCTCGGCTACAATTAATGTTTTAAAGTTAGTACATTTGCATTTTAAAATTTCTCCTGGCTTCAGGATCCAGAATGAGATGACAACAGACTTGCAAAGTCGCTGGGGTTGTCTTCCCCATACCCTTTGCCTTCATGCCCTGTGATTTTGGGGAAGCCAGGCAGCATTTACTGTCAGTTCTGGATTACCCCTTGGGCAAGCAGTAGTCCAGATAATGAAAATTTAGGTATCAATATGAATCATTTCTGTTTAACTTTGAAATTGTCTGAAAATTTGGATTTACATGTGAATGGGTCTTATGTTTTGGAAATTTCATTTAAAATCAGATCCAGGAGTGACTGAATGAGGTCATACATGGGGGAATGTCTCAGTTATTGGACTTAACCATGCTGGTCTCTGTCCAGTTTCATTCTCCATGGAAAAGAAATAGACTGGCATTCTGTTTTATGTATCAGTCTCTTACATGCTTGGTTGGTATTATTTACTTTATAGGAACCTAACAAAGCAAGTCATATTGAAAAATTAAAACTTGGCCGGGCGTGGTGGTGCATGCTTGTAATCCCAGTACTTTGGAAGGCGGAGACCGGAGGATCCGGGTTCGCAGCCAGCCTCACCTCTCTCTCTCCTTTTTTTTCTTTTTTTTTTTTTTTGCGGTACCGGGGATTGAACGCAGAGGCGTTCTACCTCCGCGCTACGCCCCCGGCCCTATTTTTTATGCTTTATTTTGAAACCGGGTCTCATGAGGTTGCGGAGGACCTCACTAAGGAGAGACAGAGAGAGACAGAGAGAGACAGAGTGAGAGCTGAGGCTGGCCGCGAATCCAGATCCTCCGGTCTCTCTCTCTCCTTAGTGAGACCCTCTGCAACTTAGTGAGACCCAGTTTCAAAATAAAGTATAAAAAAATAGGGCCGGGGGTATAGCGTGGAGGTAGAACGCCCCTGGGTTCAATCCCCGGTACCACACACACAAAAAAAAAAAGAAAGAAAAATTAAAACTTGTGGACCAAGAAACTTCTAGACTATATAAATTATCCTCCTGCAAGACCCCAATTATGCAGTCAGGACTACCTTATCTCTTAACTCCAAACTCAAATGTGAAAGCTGATTTCTTTCTGCTTTTTGTAATCCAAGATAAGGCCAAATGAAGAGATTACTGAAGCTGGATAATAACATTATAGAAGAGACAAGAGCCACACTTTACTGTCTTCCAGAGGTTACTATTAGAAAAAAAGATTGCCCACGGAACAAAAATTATTCTGCAAAACTTCCTTGTAACTTGCAACTCATCTGTTTAAAGATTGGGACCTGTGAAGGTTAGCTGGGTAGTGTGAGTCTTTACCAAGGGCCTCTCTGTACAGCTTGGGGTATTTTTAGGTTTCCCTTGGAGCTGACAAAGTATTTAGTGCTTCGATTCCTTTCCAGGATGCAAAGGAAAGGAAACTGGGAGAAAAGGGGGAAGGTGGAGATAGTGATATGGCAAATTAGGGACCAACGTGAAACTGGCTAAACCAGAACTGGGTAAGAATAGGTGTGTTAATCTCTATTTGGTAGCATTTCTAGAAAGAAGATTGAGTTTAAGTGTTCTTGTCATTTAATTCTAGATTCATGAGCTGGAAGCATGATCCAGAATACTTACTTGGGTACAGGTATAGAGCTGGTTTTCCAAGGACCTTAGTTTGCCCTTCAATTTGTCTTCATTAAGCTGACCCTGGAGCAGATGGGAGGAGTTAATAAATTTGGGCCAAAATATATTCCACAAAGAGAGTAACACTATATTCCTAGCCCACTGCCCAGCACACGGCCAGTGCTCAAACAATGTTTATGGAACTGAATTCTCTCAAGAGGGTAGGGAAGAGCAAGATAAGAAAGAATGTTTGGGGAAGAGGATCTTCTCTGGGAGGCTGAGGCAGGAGGACTGCAAGTTCGAAGCCGGCCTTGGCAACTTAGTGAGACCCAGTCTCAAAATAAAAGGGTTCAGAATGTAGCTCAGTGGAAGAGCACCCCTGGGTTCAATCCCCAGCACTGCAAAACAAAACAAAACAAAACAAAACAAAACAAAACAAAACAGATCTTCTCTTTCTCTGGACTAAAACAAGAATGAAATTAATCATACTGTTTCCCAAAGTTCTCTTTTTACCTTGAGGTACTCTAGAATGGGGCCACTGGTAGGAAATTTTCTAGGCTGTTCTTTCTTTCTTTCATTACCTCCCTCCCCTGTCTAGGCACTTCTGCACTCCTCACCTCTTCTCGGTCTTGTGCCTGGACTTCACCTGTAAAGTGTAGTCCAGTAACGTTAAAGGGCCTCCTTTCCCAGGGGAAATATGTATTCTTTCCCTTATTTCCTGTTAGAGGCTAAATGTTACCCCCCCACACACACAATTTATATGTTGACGTTCTATCTCCCAGTACCTCAGAATGTGACTATATTTGGAGATCGGGTCTTTAAAGAGGTAGTTAAGTTAAAGTGAGGTCATTAAGCCAGGTGTGGTGGCACACGCTTGTAATCCCAGTACTGGGGAGGTTGAAACCAGAGGACCCAGGTTCGCGGCCAGCCTTAGCTACTTAGTGAGGCCCTCTGCAACTTAGTGAGACCCTATTTCAAAATAAAGAATAAAAAAATAGGGCTGGGGGTGTAGCTCGGAGGTAGAATGCCCCTGGGTTCAATCCCCAGTGCTGCAAAAAAAAACTAATAATAAAAAAATAAAGTGAGGTCATTAGGGTGAGCCTTAATCCAACATGATTGGTATCTTTATAAAAAGAGGAGATCAAGACACCGGGATATCCCAAAGACCAGGTGAAGGCATGGCCATCTGAAATCAAGGAGCGAGGCCACAGGAGACACCAACCCCATTGCCACCCTGATCTTAGACCTAGTCTCCAGAATGGTGACAAAATTAATTTCTGTTGTTATAGCCACCCAGTTTGTAGTACTCATGATGGCAGCCCTACCATACAGTCATCCCTTGGTATCTACCAGGTTTGGTGTCATGGCTCCCTCTCCCCCCTAAGTTGCCAACATCCATGGATGCTAAGTCCCTTATATAAAATGGTGTAGTAGTTCATCCTCCCACATACTTAAAACCATCTCTAGATTGCACATAACATAAATGCTAAGAAAATAGTTATTATATTGTATTGTTTAGGAAATAATGACAAGAAAGACCAAAAAAAAATCTTCTTAGATTTTTTTCAATTATTTTTGATCTGAGATTGGTTGAATCTGAGGATGTGGAATCTGCAGATATGGAGGGCCAACTGTACTAACACACACACACACACACACACACACACGATTCAAGATAAGAAATTCTGTAAGAAAGCAAAAAACAGAGGAAGAGATATTAAAACAGGGTGGGGTGGAACAGGGTAACAGGACTTCCCAGAAAGACATATTCTATTTATTTGTAAGCTGGGTCAATCTAAAGGCATTTCCTTTTTACTTTTGTGGTGCTGGGAGTTGAACCAGGGTCTTGTGCATGCTGGGCATCCAATGGCATCTTGGACATTGCAAGAGGGATGTAGATCTCAAGGCTGAGTGGAGAAAGGTGAGCAGGAAGGGCCACTTTTTCAGCTTTTCAGCATTGTAGCTAAGTACTAACAACTTCCTTGCTGCTTTCTTGTCCCTTCCACCCACAGACTTGTCCCTTTTTCACAGGTAGGGGTTTTGTTCTTCCAGCCTTGAGTCTTATTTCTATTTATTTGTCTATCTGTGGGGGGTAGGGGTACCATCAATGACAGCAAGCTTCCTGGAGAAAGGGCCATGGGGCTCTTCGGCAGTAACTGGTTTTCATATTCTTTCTCTATTTCCGTCCAGTCCCTGTGGGACACTGGTGGGGTCTACAAATTCCACGTCCCTTTAGGCCTCTCATGCTGTGGTCCCTCTCAGTCAGTCAGCCTGGAATTTTCCAACCTTATAGGGTTTCCTGTCTATAACGGTCTGGGGGCAGAAGAGGGGCCTCTGTTTTGAGGTCTGCCTCCCTGGATGAGTGTCAGGGTGCCTGGGGGAGGCAGGAAGTGGTATCTTTCAACTCCTGTTTTGATCTTGTTTGGCTGATTCTTCTAACCATGGGGGCCAGGGGGTGCCCCCACCCTTTCTGCTTCCTGTGTTACTCAGCTGGGCCTTGCAAAAGCAAAATATGTTGCCAAAAATAATTTCTTAAAGTGCCTCCTGCTATTAATGTTTTTCTCAATGTCCCATATGAGAGAGAGCTGAGAATCAGGGATTTGGCATCCACAATAACTACAGGGCTTTTGTGGGACAAATAAAAACTGGACAAACACTTCCACTCTTTGGGCCTTGGAGTAACTGGTAAAATGGATGCATTCCCCAGAGTGGCCTGTTCCTTGTCAGTCCACAGGTCCTGAAATGGACTAGCTCCACACACCCCTCCCCTGGTTCAGATCTCTTAACCCCATGCATTTTCTTTTGCCTAAATTCATACGTTGCAGAATGCAACCAAACCCACCAAGTTTAAGGATTATGTTGCTATAGTTTGGAAAGAAAACAGACTCAAGGCAATATTTTAAAAAATTCCCCCAGTCTTCCATTTTTTTTTTTTTGGATAGCTCCTCTCTCCCTGTTTTGTAGTATGGCTTTAAATCAGTATTTTGCCTCTTCCAACTATTTCTGTATTTTAGCCCAACCCCAAATTACTTTTCCATTTATGTTGCAATACAGACAATTCATGATAATCCCTTTGGTGAGGAGGAAGGGCCACCCAAGTCTGGGGCTTGAACTAAATCTCTTGTCCACAGCTCTGCCTGCCCAGACTCCCCAAGGCAGGCGAGAAAGTTGCAGCCAAGTTGTTGCAAATGGCGCGTGTCTTTTCTTGGTCTGAGCCCCAGTTCTCCCCACCGTGAAGCCCTGCATTACAGTATGTGGGAAGAAGCACTTCTTACAGGCCTGTTGCTCACCTTTTAGGCAGTCACAACCCGGGATCCTGGGGCTCAGAGGGGAACAGTTACCCCCGGTGGAAAAGGGAGCAAGGTGGAGGCCATACACACCTGGTGCCGGTCTGAGGACTTCAGCTCCTGTTGCTGTTCGGTTTTCCCCTGCCTCTGATCTGTTCCCCAGAAACACCACCACCTCACCACAGAAGTACCAGCCCACAGCTCATCTGTCTGCTCTGTAGAGCTTGCTTAAGGCTTGTGGCCAATCCCCTGCTGTGCTGTCATCTCAAAATTTCTCTTCCACTTTGCGGATCTTAAAACCCAAGAGTGCCCTGCTGCCGTTTTTCTATTGCCCAAGGTAGAGTTTTCTCTTCTGGCTGAGCTGTTTCTGCTCTGGGGGTTGGAGCCAGATCTGGGTTCTTAGCAGCACTTCAGGGCCTGTGGTGTCCAAAAGACCAGGGTCAGCTCGCAGGTGGAAGCAACAGAGGGCACAAATCCTTGGGGTTCTAAGAGAGAGCTTGCTGTGCGTTTCTTTGCTCGTAAAGCTGGAGATTGAAATTATGGAGGCCAATTGGAAAAAATAAAGTATAAACTGGGCTGGATGTCAGAGTCCTAGTTCTAGCCACATTCATCCAATTATTTTTCCCAAATACCACAGACTGGTGCTGTCCTTTCATTGAAGTTGAGGCTGTCATGGGAGGGAAAGAGAGTTGAATTGTCTTGTTTTGGGGGAAGCAAGAGCTTTCAGCTGAGCAGTCTGAGGCTATTTTTCTTAAAAACAGGAAGCTGGAGGCTTGGGGTGGGGAGGAAGAAGAGAAGGGTGAAGATTGGGAGGGGTGGGAAGAAAGGAAGGAGAAAAACACAGCCTGAGAAATTTCTGCTCTTAGATTGGAGCAAGCCAAAAATGTTTTTCTCTTTCTCTCTTTTATTTTATTTCATTTTGATACTGGGGAGTCTACCCAGGGGCATTCTACCCCCCCCCCGAGCTACACCATCAACCCTGTTTTTTACTTTGAAACAGGGTATCACTAAGTTGCTAAGGCTGGCTTTGAACCCACGATCTTCCTGTCTCAGTCTCCCAAGTACTGGGATTATAGGCTTGTGTCACCACAACTGGCTCAGAAATATCTCTTAATATGTCTTCCCCATTTCCACCTGGCTTGCTCTAATTCAAGCTCTGAGTGTGGTGTACCTGGGCTATTACAAGAGTCTCCACCACCCCACCCCCATCCCCACCCACAGCCAGGTCCTTGTCAGAGAACCTGTTATATACAGATCTGATCATTCACTTAATTAATTAATTAGTTAATTAATTAACTGATTTTTTGTGGCACTGGGGATTGAACCCAGGGGCATTATATGTCTGAGCTACATCCCCAGCCCTAGGTTGCTGAGGCTGTCCAGGAACCTGCAATCCTCCCCTCTCAGCCTCCCAAGTACTGGGATCACAGGTGTGCACCACCACGCCCGGCTTGACCATTCACTTTCAATTTCATTCCACAGATAGAGATTGAGCTCCTTTTAGGGTTAGGCAGACACTGATAAATGCGGAACTTTAAACCTGAATAAGGCATAGTTTCATTGCTACCCTGCTTCTTGTCTGTAGCAGTGTTTCTCAAAATGGGTATAGCATGTGTTCTCATGGATCTCTGAGACTGTGTGTGTGTGTGTGTGTGTGTGTGCGTGCGCGTGCACGCCTTTCCTTTAAACAGGGGTCCATACATTATTTGAGAAAAAGTTAAGTCGCATAATTCTAGAGACGTGCCTGAGGTTCTTTCTTTGGTGCTACTCTAACATGATTCCTTCATTCCAGCCTCACCCGATGCTCTGGCACACCTAGGCCAGCGATCATTCTGATTCCTTCACTTCATATGCCCGTCTCCTTTCTGCCCTTTTCCCCCCATCAGGACTCTACTTCAGTACTGGTGAACTCCTACTCATCCTTCCGGACTCAGCCGAGATGGTCTTTTTCCTGTGGAGCCTTCTCTATTCCACCTCAGGCAGAATAATTCTCTTTTCCCTGTAGCATGTTGTATACACTGCTGTTGTAGCCTAATTACACTGTTTTGGAATTATATGATGTCTATCTCCTTCTGGCTGTACTATGAGCTCCTTTTTTATACTTTTATTGATGCATAATAGTCTCACATCATAGTGTAGTTCATAGTGATAGTGACATACACGCACACAGCACTTAGTGGTGAGCTCCTTAATAATAGTAAGGACTCCTTCTTTTTGTTCCTGAAGCCAGGGACCAGTGCAGAGTAGGAACTTACCAAGTGTCTCTTGAACAAATGAGTGAGATTATCTCAATTTAGTTCAGCACTGGAAACCACCAGGCATGCATAGCTATCTGCCTTGGGCTCCTACTCTGCCAATGAAAATGACTTTCGTATAAGCAGGAGCGCTGACCATAGACTCCCAACTCCAGGTTCAATGACTGACATCAGGAAGAAAGGATGAGCCTAGGCAGTCTTTTTTATATCACTGCAAACCTCTCATCCCTGTTCCACACCCTCCTGTTATACTTCTCTGTTGAAGCTCAAGTCATCATCCAGATAGGGTGAGATGTTCCCAGAAGCCCGTGAAGTCATGTTCCCTGTGTCATTACACCTGGTGCTTTATGCTCTGGTGGCATCAGTCTGCTTATACCTCCCTGAACATATGGGCTTCAATATGGGATCCGAGGACCCCTGGGAGTTCTTGAGACCCTTTCAAGAGATCTGCAAGATGTTCTCTTTTCCAGCTACATGAATATTCTTCACATACTTCAACCAAAAGAATGTATTGCAACAGATTGAATTTAGAAGCAAATGTGAGAAATCAGCTGTCTTTTGTTGTACAGATAGACATTAAAAAGGGTTGTAAACCTGTAAAACAATGCCACTGCTCTATTTTCTTGTTTTTGAAAATATTGTGTGTGTGTGTGTGTGTGTGTGTGTGTGTGTGTGTGTGTTACTGGGGATTAAACCCAGGGGCATTCTACCTCTGAGCTATACTCCCAGCCCTATTTTATTCTTTTGTTTTGAAACAGTGTCTCACTAATTTGCAGAGGGCCTCACTAAGTAGCTGAGGCTGGCTATGAACCTACCATCCTCCTGTCTCAGCTTCTCAAGTACTGGGATTATAGGTGTGTGCCACCATGCCCCACTGAAAATATAGTTATTTTTCATAAAATTATGTAATTTAGGGCAGGATGTGATGGTGTACTATTATTATTTAAAATTATTATTTGTAGCCGGGCGTGGTGGCGCATGCTTGTAATCCCACTACTTTGGGAGGCGGAGACCAGAGGATCCGGGTTCGTGGCCAGCCTCAGCTCTCTCACTCTCTCTCTCCCTGTCTCTCTCTCTCTCTCTCTCTCTCTCTCCTTAGTGAGGCCCTCTGCAACTTTGTGAGACCTGATTTCAAAATAAAGTATAAAAAATAGGGCCGGAGGCATAGCGCGAAGGTATAACGCCCCTGCGTTCAATCCCCGGTACCGCAAAAATAAATAAATAAATAAAATTATTATCTGTAAATGTCTTTTTTGTTGTTGTTGTTGTTTTTTTTTTGCGGTGCCGGGGATTGAACCCAGGGCATTCAACCTCCGCGCTACACCCCCGGCCCTATTTTTTTATGCTTTATTTTGAAACCGGGTCTCACGAAGTTGCGGAGGGCCTCACTAGGGAGAGAGAGAGAGAGAGAGAGAGAGAGAGAGAGAGAGAGAGCGCTGAGGCTGGCCGCGAACCCGGATCCTCCGGTCTCTGCCTCCCAAAGTACTGGGATTACAAGCATGCGCCACCACGCCTGGCCTGTAAATGTCTGTTTCAATTTTGACATGGTAAATTCTAATATGGCAAGTGTAAAAAGTTCTTTGATATTTTCAATAATTAAAATAGTTTATTATAAAGGAGTCTTGAGATAATTTTTTTTAAGAATCATTGCATTGGACTATGTCATGCTTCTAGATCCTTCTCTGTACTGTATCTTCTAACTAGAATACTATTCCTGCTTCCACACTTGCCTGGTAAGTGCTTATATACATATAACTATCCCCTGGTTATCATCTTCTCTAGAGTCATTCATTCATGGTTGTAGTCCACTATATCCTGAAATCATTTATTTCTCATATTTTTTTAGGCATCTGCCTCCTTTATAAAACCATGAGCACTCTAAAAGCAGGAGTTCTGCTTAAAGAATCTCATGATTTTTAGAGCTAGCCCAGTGCTCAGTAGAAAGAATATGATCTGTGAATATTTGTAGAGTGAATGGACTAAAATTAGAGGCTTGAACTTTAGTTCCAGTTCTGCCACTAACTAGTTGTGTATCTTTGGGTAAGTCATGTGGCCTCTCTGAGATTCAATATCCTCATGGGCAATTAGACCAGATCACGGTCTGGTCTTCGCCTTGGACATTTGTATCTGGGCTGAGTACTGGGTACAGGCTGGCTTGGATGAATATTGGTGTGAATCCCATACAAAAATAATTGATATTTACCATACTCAGTAATATAAACTATACTTGGACCTTCCTTCTTTTCTTCCCACAAATTAAAAAATTGGCCTTCTTGAAGCTTTTGGTTCTGGGTCTTCCCTGGGTATGCAGCAGCATGACCTTCAGTGGATGAACCATATATTTATTATGACCTGTTTGACCTCTGGGTCTGAGCACCTCCCTCCCCACCTCCTGCCTCTTCCCAGCTCACTCTTCAGTAGTGAGCCCATTCCTTCTCTTGCTGGATAGTGTGGAAAGAAAAATGAAATGGGCACAAATAGAAGCCCGTGGGCTTTGCCAAAATAAAAACTTTATTCCCTTACCTTCCAAGAGCTATCAGAGGCCCGAATCAGGGTAGACAGCAGGTCCTGGAGAATCACCATTTTCTGTTTTAGAACCAGCTCCCTTTGTAGGGCCTCCTAGGGGGAAAGTACAAGAGGGTGAGATTAACCTGGAGGGGTAGGTGGATGGAGAAGCTGAGCAGAGAGGTCACATGCCACTTACTTTGAGGTATTCAGAAAGCTGGATGATTTCCTAGAGAGAAAGAAAAAGGGTGTTTAGAGACTTTAGGCCCCTGGAAATTCTGGAGCATAGAACCAAAGCCTGGGCTGGTTGTGTAGAGCTGACCTCTTCTGCCTTGGGCCTCTAGGCCCAATGTCTATGCTCAGTACCCCTTGCCATCCAGGAAGAAGGCGTCTTCCACTCCAGCCTGAGTGTATCATGGAATACCAGAATGTCAGATCTTAGATACCATTGGATCCAACCCCTTCAAAGTGAGATTTTCTTACCTTATCCAGAACTGCAACTCCATAACTGGGAAGAGAGGAAAAAAAAATTGACAATGACCAAAAGAATCATATGAGTCAGGAGGCAGGGGGTTGATTCCTTCTGGGATCCCTTCTGAATAGCCAATAGGTTGGGGAAGGGCCTCTTCTTTTTTTGTCTAAAGTGGACATGGATATTCATTGTGTTCTCCCTCCACATACTGGGTGAAGATACTCAAGTAAAGCTTAGCAGAGAGAAATGGATGAGATGTGAGGGAGTCAGGGCCAGGAACGTGAAAGGCACTCACTTGGTTTGCTGACTGGCATCATTCTTAATTGTTGGCTGTGCCTCTTCTGTCTTTGTCTGAGTGCCTGAGAGATGGAGGATAAGGTGATTCAGAACCCAAGGGGACAGTACTTGGGAGGCTGAGACCAGAGGATCTGGGTTCACGGCCAGCCTCAGCTACTTAGTGAGGCCCTCCGCAACTTCGTGAGACCTGGTTTCAAAATAAAGTATAAAAAATAGGGCCGGGGGTGTAGCGCGGAGGTAGAACGCCCCTGTGTTCAATCCCCAGTACCGCAAAAAAAAAAAAAGAACCCAAGGGGAGGGAGTGAAGGAAGCAGGAAGGGACAGGGACTCTCCGCTGCTGATGAGCTGAGTCCCTGCGGTGGAATTCTCTGCAAACCTCCTTCAACCAGGGAGCTCTGCTCTTACCCCGGTGGTGTTTGTGTGGCTTCCTGATGGGAGAGTCTTGTGGTGGGAGCACCCGCGCCTGTGAGGAGGGGTGGTCAGCTGGCTCCCCCTGGATGCCTGAGGGAGGATGAGGCTGGGTTGTGACCCTCTCAGAGTCTGTCCCTGTCACCTGGAAAACAAGTAAGGGATGCTGAAAGTCACTCTTTGGAGCCTCTTAGAAGAAGGTTCTCCAGATCATTGCAGAAGTGGAACCAATGATCATGTCTATGTAGACTGTGTCCCCCTAAAGTCCATATATTGAAATTGTAACTCTGAATGCACTGGTATTTGGAGGTGGAGCCTTGGAGCAATAATTGTGTAATATGTCAGGATAGAGCCCTCATGAATGAGATTAGTGTCCTTATAAGAAGAGACTTGAGCGGTGCCTTTGACTTGAGAAGTCTCTCTCTCTCTCTCTTTCTCCCTCTCTGTCTCTGTCTCTGTTTCTGTCTGTCTGTCTGTCTGTCTGTCTCTCTCTCTCTCTTCTCTTTCCTGTTTGCCATGTGAGGATATCTGCTCACCAGGAAGAGTGTCTTCACCAGATCCAAAACCTGCTGGAGTCTTGATCTTGGATTTCCAGCTTCCAGAATTGTGAGAAATAAGTTCCTGCTTTTTGTACCATCCCAACTAGGGTATTGGGGGGGTACTGGTGATTGAACTCAAGGGAATTCTACTTCTGAGCTGTACCCCTAACCCTTTTTATTTGAAATGGTCTTGCTAAATTGTTTTGGTTGACTTTGAACCTGTGATTCTCCTGTCTCAGACTCCTAAGTACTGGGATGATGGGCATGTACCACCACTCCATGCTATGGTAACTTTTTTATAGCAGTCTGAAATATTACTAAGATAATATTTCCAGTCCCAAACTCCACAGTAACCGTCTCAAGCCTGCAGAGCTGCAAGGCTACCCCTGTTCTTGCTCTTCCTGATCCTGGATAGTAGGAATGGTCCTCTTCAGGCCAGGCAAATGGGGAGCTAGACTTTTCTCAAATCATTCTTGCTAGAATCTCTTATTTGGTCTCAGACACTTATGCAGTCATTGTGGTGATATAGAAAGAGAACTGATCCAAGTGGGGAGTAAGAGATCTGGGTTCAGATCCTGCCTTTTCTATGTCTCATTCTCCTGTCTATGTAGTTAGGCTCTAAAGATGGCTTCCTTCCTGCCAATAATATCTGTAGAATTGCTGAGGTGTTCTGTGAAGAGAAGGTAAAGTCAGGAGTTGTAGGAGGGGTGGAATAGTGGTGGTCACAATTTAATCTGTTCTTTTTACATTTTCTTCTCACAAACTAAAAAAATTGATGTTGATAATATAACACAAAAAGGATAAAAAATGTCGGGTGTGGTGGCACAGACCTGTAGACCCAGCTACTTGGGAGGGTGAGGTGGGAGGATCACCTGAACTCACCAGTCTGAGACCAGCCTAGGCAACATAGCGAGACCATATCTCAAAAATAAAAAGGAAAAGAAAAGTATATATATATATATATATATATATATATATATATATTTTTTTTTTTTTTAAAAAGGCCTAGAAATGTCTGTGGTATTCAAACATGTGGACTGATTCAATCTCAGTGAAACCTCAACTACTTGATAAGTAGAGATAGAATTCTCTAGTTAATTGCATTTTCTGTTTTTTTTTTTTCTCCTGATTGCCCCCATCCCCAAAGCATTCAGAAACCTTTTGCTTTAGAAAGTTGACAGTTGGTTCTCTTCTGCAGTGGGGGCTCTGGGTTCATTCCTCTGAATAGCACCTCCTACTGCCCATAACAGATCCGCTAGTAAGAAGCTCTGTAGCACCTACTCTGGGTACAACACAATGCCAGGCATTTCCAGGGAACACAGTGGATCCCTTCCTCCTGTCAACATGCTCACAACATGAGTAGGAAGACATAGAGGGTTTGCTGGCTGCGGTCACCTTGACATACCCTGTTTTTTTTTGCCAACACTGCTCCTTCTTGGGACAGTCTAATGGGCCTCTGTAAGTTACATGATCTTAGAGGATTTATAACCTCACAGGCCTTCAGAAAGCAGAGGTGGCCTGGAGAAGCCAGGGAAAGCTTCATCTGGACCAGATGAGGTCTTAGCTAAGTGAATTTAGTTGCATTGCAATGGCACAAGAGAGAGATGAGTGGATGTAACAGCCCGACAGAACAGAGGGTAGATGTGTGTGAGTGTGCACATGTGTTTTGGGAGAGTGGGCATCAAGAGTACTGTGTATCTGGCATATAATAAATATTCAGGGAATATTTGATGAATGATGGATGAATGAATGCTATAAGATAGCTGTAGAACATATGTATAGATTGCCAAAATCTAAACTGATACTAGGCATTAGCTATGAAATTGTTTTTAGAATTATTTTTTTCTTTCCTAAAAGGCAAGTGCAAAGCAAAAAATAAAAAGAGAGAGAGAGAGAGAGAGAGAGAGAGAGAGCTATACAAACAAAAACACCACAACTCAAATCTCTGAATGAGTAAGTGGCTAATGGAGACTTTCTTATATGACTAGGGAAAAGGGACTTCATTTAAATCACTTGTTCGTGACCTTGAGCCCACCGACCCTTTGGTACTCCCCTACTCCACACAGCAGTGTGTCCCTGGACATGGCCCACCTGCTGTCCAGGGAAAGAGGTCCTGTTGGCACAAGACAGGGGCTCCTTGAGGACAGCTGCCTGGCCTGTCTTCCTGGAGGGAACTTGCTCCCTGGCCCATGGACGCCGAGCCTGGCCTTTCTCCTCCACCTCCAAGTTCCTCCTCCTGCAGAACTGCAGCTGTCGTGCTCTCTGGAGCTGCTCTCTCCGCTGGGTCCTTAGCGCCTTCCCCACCTGGCGGCAAGTGGTCACGTTGGGGCGGCAGCGGCGGCTTTCGCGGGTCTCCTGCCGGCGCTCACACTTAGCCTCGTAGCTCTCAGCCCACCGGGCCAAGCCAGGGGAGGGCCTGGGGTCTGGGCCGATCATGATGACCTCTGAGCACCTGTTGTGCTTGGCTTCCAGTTCCTTGAATAGCCTCCTGGATCTGCCAAATGCCAAGAGGGAGGAGCCAGAAGATGGAAATGACTATCTCCCCAGACCAGGGGGCAGAAATAGCACAGGGCTCCATCCTGTGGGCTGAAAACTGAGGATGCTGTAGTTTCAAACTGGGAGTCAGGACTCCTGGCCTCAATCCTTAATGAATTAACAAAATCTAATAAAAGTGAATTCCTGCTTTTCTCTAGCCCATATCTCTCCTCTGTAAAGTGGAGGGGCCTGTTTACTATTTTTCCTTTACTGAACATCTCACCATGCCTCCACATCAGGGAAACATGAGAAAAAATTGATTAAAATTGTTTATAGGTTATAATTGCTTAGAGCCTCAAGGATGGCAGGTGTGTGTTCATTTTTCATACTTACAGAAAAGTAGTTAAATTGGCTTTCCTTCTTTACCTCCTAATCTAAAAGGAAAGTTGGTGTCTTTACTGCTCTCTTGGCCCAAGTTGTTACTTAAGTAGTCGAGAGACACTTCTCAAGACTGGAGGGATAACCGTCCCCTCCTTGGCAAGTGATCGAGCCTATGATTGGTATCCCTGCCCCTTTCTTGGCCCTTAGCAACCAGCTTGTGGGCCTGACATGGCACAGTCTAGGAGGGAAGACTACGCTACCCTAAACCTCCATCATGATGTCCTGATGCGGCTCTATTGGCATCTCCTGCGTGCCCAGGACTGGGCCCTGACTCTCAGGTACAGGTCAAGTCAAATCAGTATTGGCTGAGCTTCTGCCGCATGCCCAGTGCCCAGGCCCATTTCAAAGCATCTGGCTCCACATCTCTTGAAGATGAGGGTTATATTCTTCTAGGATCACCTCCTTGCCAGGGCTAAGTCTAGCACCAAGTTTGCTTTCCTTAGCCCAGACACAGGTTGTGCCATCTAAACTAGTAAGCATATAGATTATACCTCAGTAAGGTTCCTACCTTCAACAAAGAAGCAAAACAAACAAGCAAAAGCAGTGAGCAGAAATCCCCTCTGCATGGCCTTACCTGCTGCCCACATAGCACCCAAACCCTAATCCCTTCCTCCTGCCCCATGCCTTCTGTTCTCTTTCCTACTCTCCCCTACCTACCTTCTGTACATGTGTTTATTCTCCTAGAAACCTCTGGTAGCTTTGCTGAGTTGGGGCTGGGTTTGGATGAGCTGGTTCCTGAGCATCAGAAATTTTGTGCCCTCTCTCCTCTGCCCACTGGAGTCAGACCAGGGACTGTTGAAGGAAGAGGTACTCCCCCTCACAGCTGCTGCCTCTTATCTCCGACCCATGACCTCATTACCCACTGCCCTAGGAAGGTAGTTCCTGTGTAGATCAGAGGAGGGTATCTCAGCTCCACTGACCAGCAGGCGTTTGCCAGTGCTGGCCCCTTGGGTTTATTTATAGGCCAAATAGACTCAGCAGGTAGCAGCCTGCTGAGTGCCCCTTTGTTGGGACTTCACTGCCCATCCTGGCTCAGTCTGGAAATCTGGCAGCATTCTTGCTGGCTCACTCTCTGTGTCTCTGTCTGTCTGTCTGTCTGATCCTAGTACTCATTCCCAGGGGTCATGGGTGGGGAAGTCTCACTCTCTGGGGGGTTCTTATGTGGCCAAGCCCTGGGCACTCTGAAATGCCTGACTCTTGAGAATCAGAGGGGCACACTGTCTAGCCTTGGACAGTGCTGACACCAAGAACTGTGAGGTTGTCAATGTTTGTCCTGTCAGTGTTTTTCCATCTCCGAATGACTCTCTCCTCATTCCTACTCCTTGCCGGGGCCGGGGGGAGACCTCCCACCTATCACCTCCTTTGTTTAAGAACTTAGAAAAGGTTCTGAGGGGCCTGCTCATATCAAGTTATAAATGACTGAATGGAACAGACGTGGAATTCTGTGCATATGGACTCCATTTCTAGAACTTACACTTGAGGCATCCCTAAGGCATAACCCCTGGCTGTGCTGCCATTGATGGTGGAGGAGAGCTCTAATTCGGGGTCTGACTCTGTGGCCTTGTATCCTGGCTCTATCATTACCTATCTCTGTGTGTTTTGGGACCAACTCTTAAATGTCTCTAAGTCTCAGTATCCTCATTTATAAAATGAGGCTAAGCCGGGCGTGGTGGTGCACGCTTGTAATCCCAGTACTTGGGAGGCTGAGGCAGGAGGATTGCAGGTTTGCGGCCAGCCTCAGTTACTTAGTGAGGCCCTTTGCAACTTAGTGAGACCCTGTTTCAAAATAAAGAATAAAAAATAGGGCTGGGGGTATAGCTTGGAGGTAGAATGCCCCTGGGTTCAATCCCCAGTACAGCAAAAATAAATAAATAAATAAATAAATATAAAATAAAAAAATGTGGGATGTGAGGTCCCTCTCTATGTGGCCCCGGGTTACCTGCAGGCTTTGAGATGGAGGCAAGTCCCCCAATGTTGAGAAGTCCCCTACCTTTTGGCTGTGAAGAGGAAAGGGCTACCAGGGAGAAGTTGGGCCTGAGATGAAGTCTCTCTGGATGCTTCAGCTAGGCTGTCTACAGATGCACGGGAACATGGCTGCTTCACTCTCTGTTGCCTCAGGGCAGATACTGGGACTTACTACTCAGAAGGGGAGTTGCAGCAGAAAAGACCCCTTAAGAGCTGGTCATGGTGGCACACGTTTATAATCCCAGTACCTGGAAGGCTGAGACAGGAGAATCGCAGGTTCACGGCCAGCCTCAGCTACTTAGTGAGGCCTTCTGCAAATTAGTGAGACCCTGTTTCAAAATAAAGAATAAAAAATAGGGCTGGGGGTGTAGCTTGGAGATAGAATGCCCCTGGGTTCAATCCCTGATATCACACAAAGAAAAGACCCCTTAAAGAGAGGAACGTTTCCAGGTAGGCCACCAGCCCCCACACCCAGTAGGATTTAGAGTGACCCAGCCAAGTGGAGGCAGACCCAGCTTTCTGGGATATCTTGAGCATACTGAATTGCTTAAAAACAAGAAACCGCATGGGATAGCTGATGTACAGGGATAGGCTGTAGAAATAAAAGGAACTGGTCCTTGTGAGGTTCAGAGAAAGGTCGTGAGGCCACTGCCCAGGCTTTCTGGCATCTCTGAGGTGCCCCTTGGCAGCATGACAAGGCATGGTTGGAGCTAGGAGGAAGGGGTGGTGCTGGCTGGGGAAGGCTGTCCTCAGCGCCACAGGGAAAGACCAGGGTGCTGCTCCGCACCTGACCATGGCTTGTCACCGCCTTTCCAAGTCTGTGCTCCTACTTCCTGGCCATGTGTGCAATAGAGACGCTGGATTGGCTTCCCGTGTGGGTCTGGCATTGCTAGTCCAAAGCTCTCTGAGTGAGTCAGGGGAGAAGGACCTGCCCCTTAGCTGCCCCGAAGGCAGCTTTGTGCTATGGGGTTCCCTGCTTTGAGGGGAACTTTAAAGGTATGCTAATTCATGGCCCTGTCACTGAGTAACCTGAACTCCAAGTCATGTGACTCACTTCTAATCTAATGGATGGAGCAGAGGCATGATGGAACCTGTATCCCCACATCTGACTGGTGCCTCAGGATTCTAATCCTGGATGTTTTCTGGGTTACTCAACCCCCCAACACTCTGACACCACACTCATATGCCTCCCTCTCACACAGGGAATCTCAGATGGCCAAGCACCTTCTGCCCCACCCCAAAGTCAGAGGCCTCAAACCTGGGCACAAAAGCATCTTCCTTCTCAGTTACCTCCGGGTCCCAGGATCTAGTCCAAGCAGCTCAGGACAGCATTCCGGCCCCCAGGCAGATCTTGGTTCTGGTCTCAGGTGGAGCACGGCAGCTGCTGGGTAAAGTGCAAGATGTCAATCCACAGCCTAGGGCCCCCTTAGCGTTTCCCTTCTTGGTACTGTCTTTCTTTTTGCAAAGCAGTCCTGCTGAAACAGGAAACGCACAAAGCCACAATGCTCACAAACCCCAGTTCCTCTCTCTTGCTCTCTGAGTGGGCCCCTGAACCCTGGGGCCTCCAGAGCTTGGCTGAGGAGCTCCTCCCATCAGAGGGCACCTCAGCCACCCTTTCTTCTGTCACTCGATTGGTCTGAGCTCTTGGACAGTTTTAAGTCAAGATCTGTTTCCAGGATTAGACCAGGATAGGCCTCTGGGTCCCATTCAAACCTTACAGTTTCTATGAGGGGAAACATACCTTTTTGGGGGTAAGACCTAGAAGAGATGTTCTTAGTATCGGTTTGTATGTGTTTTGGCAGTTCTCTGTGTAAGGATTTTCCTTTTCTCTTAGTCACCTCTTCCCAATCCTGGTGTTGGAAAGAGATTCTACTCTTTTGAAGTATCTGGTGTCTTTTGCAGAATTCTAGATGGAGGCCAGGTCTGCACTTGCTCCTTTCTTTTAGCAGTGAAGAGGGAGTAAAAAGCAGGGAGCTGGAGGATGAAGAGAGGAATACCAGGCAGAATCTTTTGTTTCTTTTTTTTTTTTGGCGGTACTGGGGATTGAACCCAGGGGCATTCTATCTCCGGGCTACACCCCCAGCCCTATTTTTTTTTATTCTTTATTTTGAAACAGGGTCTCACTAAGTTGCGGAGGGCCTCGCTAAGTACCTGAGGCTGGCCTCGAACCTGCGATCCTCCGGTCTCAGCCTCCCAAGTACTGGGATTACAAGCGTGAGCCACCATGCCCGGCTTAGGCAGAATCTTTTAAAGAAACTTTCCCAGTCAATTAAACTAGGAAATTTTGGGGAAAATTGAAAGGAACTGATCCGTGTGCATTAAAAAGAAACTATTATAAATGATCAGTTAGGAAATTCCTAAGAAGTTCAGGATAAAATAGTGGAAGGGCAACTGGATGGAGACAAATTCACTGAGCAGATATGTAATCTCGTGTAATTCACCTTGTTTGAATTTGCCACTCGGTGTGGTGGTTGATTTATGTGGCTCCTATGAATTCTAAGCTTTGACACATATGAGGTGGCTAATGAGACTTTTAAGTTGCTATGATAAGATAATATTTGTTGCCAGGCATGGTGGCTTATACCTATAATCTAGGCACCTAGGTGCGTAAGGCAGGAGGGTTGCAAGTTCCAGACCAATCTGGGCAACTTAGTGAGACCTTGTTTCAAAATAAAAAAGAGAAAGGACTGGGGATGTAGCTCAGTGGCAGAGCACTTGCCTAGCATGTGGGAAGCCCTGGGTTCAATCCCCAGTACTTAAAAAACAGAAAAGATAACATTTCTTAACATGTGGGTAGTTTGTCACAATCCTCTTCTCTCTTGCTACTTCCTCTGTCCTCTAAGGAGAAAAAGGAAAGGAATAGGCAGGGAGAGCAATCACTACAACCCAAGGCAAAGGACATTCCTCGGGATGACACAGTAGTCCACAGCCTGCGCCTGGAGCTCCACACGTGGAGATGGGAATGCGTAGAGGACAGAAGGGGTGGGGAGCCCAGTGTGGCCGGATAAAAGATTTTTTTCCACTTCTACTTATTTACTTTTCATTAAATCCTTGAGCATCATATGGATTCTGTGTCCAACGACCTTAGCAGAGAGGTTGCTTCAGAATTTGGCCAGAACCATGCCGTTGTTTCCATGGGCACGAGCTCCCTTTCCCCACATTACTCTGGTTTTGTTTGGTTTGCCACCAGGAGTCATTGTGTTGTTTTTTGCTTTGTACGCATAAGCACATCTGTTTCCCATGTAGAATTCAGTTTCATTTCGGGCATACATACCTTCAATTTTAAGAAGAGCTGTGTGCTCCACTTGGTTCCAGAGACCATGCTTATAGCCAGCAAAAATGGCTGTGCACCACAATCTTCCAGACATCATTGCTTTTAGAAGGGCATCTATTCCCTGGGAGTCAGAGATCTAGCACCGTCTGTCCCACATTTTCTCCATCCTGTCTTCCTTGTTCCTGGAATCCATAAAAGTCACTAGCTGGCAGAGTCTCCAAGCCACACCAGTACCTCTCTGAGGTACATGGTTAAACCCACCCCAGTTATTTGTCCCCTTGAATAAGAGAATTTTACTGTCATAGAAGAGTGAGAGAGTTCTGGGAGTTTAGGGCACTAGAGAACAAGGGAAGCCACTGTTTGGATTCCATTAAAATCAGAAAGAAGTGTATACAAGAGGTAAAAGATTTAGGAATAATACATGGAAAGTAACCATAATACAGTGGAAATTAAAATGATTTTAGAGTCATTTATATGACTATGCCAATGATTTTGAAAATCTAGATAAAACGGATTTAAGAAAACTCTAATTTTCCAAATCAGACTCAAGTAGTGATACGTAGTCTCAACATCAGCTGGCCTCTGCCTGAGGGTCCCCTTCCTCTATGTGGGATGTAAAGGGAGGGTTTAATCTGCCTGCTCTTAAGCTGGGCACCTGGCATCAACTGGCCTGCATCTGAACTTCTACTATTTCTCGGTTCACTAGGAACCTTGGCTCCCTTGCTGATGGTCATAGACTGGAACTTCCAGGTATAGATTCCTTGATAGATGCTGGGCCTTGTGTGGAGCCATCCTATGAAGGGATGAATATAATATAAATTAAGCAACATTTTGCTTTATAGCCCCATTGCTTTACTCCCCACAATATCACACAAGCATGTATGGGGGCTATCATATTTTATTGTAGGGTTGGGGTAACTGAAAGGAATTATAATTATGAAAGGAAAACATTTAAACTGTATGCTAACATGACTTTTCCCATATTTCAAGAGACAGCATTAAGAAGTTGAACCCTTTATGGGGGCCCCCTCTTGGCTGCTATTAGTTCTAGTCTTTCTTCTCTTTCCGTTTTACTGGGTGATACCCTTACTTATCTTTTGGGAAATGGCAACCTTAACCAAAGAGTTATTCCTTGTCTTAGAATCCTTCCCTACACTCTCACTAGTGTTTTCTTGGTAATGCATTCACCAAGTCCAAGTTATTTACTTTAGAATAATGCCACAAACACTCCTAATAAGATAGTCCATGGCAGCCTTGGCACCCAGCTATAGTTTGGATTTAGAATGTCCCCCAAAGGCTTATGTGTTAAAGACTTATTCCCCAGCTTGGTGCTATTAGGACATAGTGGAATCTTTAAGAGATGGGACCTAGTGAAAGGTCTTTAGGCCACTTGGAGCATGCCCTTGAAGGGACCCTGGTCTCTTCCTCTCTTTTTCACTTCCCAGCCATGAGGTGAGCAGTTTTGCTCTGCCATGCACTTCTGCCATGATGTGCTGACTTGCCACAGGCCCCAAAGCAATGGTGCCAATCTACTGTGAACTGGGACCTTCAAAACTGTGAGCCAAAATGCACCATTTTTCTTTACAAGCCAATTATCTCAGGTAGTTGTTATAGTGATGGAAAGCTAACTAACACACACCTTTAGTTTTGCAGAGCAGCTCAGGGTGGGCATACTGAAGTGTGTTCAGACTCCGCTCTTTGGTCTTCAGAGTGTCTAGGTGGTAACTGTTTAATCAGATGTCCACGCAAACAACCCAAAGACAAATATTCATTCTCAAAGGTGATAGAGTCTAAACTCATCAGGGGGAAGATCAATATTTCCTTGACTCCTACATTTGCAAGGTTGCCTCTTGACGGTGGAGTTATGGCTTCCCATTCATGGCAGGACACAGTACTCAATCCTTTTCATCTTTCTGGTGGCTTTGTATCATTATTGTTGGTAGAGGGCCTTTTAAGATAATATAATCTCAAAGTTATACCTTAAAAGATGTTCAGTATTAGCAAGAGCTCTCTCTGTTCTGTAGATGCTGTGAAAGTACTCAGAATCAACATCCATAGCCCTAGGGAGGAAAACAATATTATATAAAGCTGGGAAGTTATGAAGAAGGTGATTTCATGTATGTGTGCCTGATAACAGGAACTATTCACAAAAATGACATGAGAACCATATCCTTACACAAAGTCCTCTGCAACCTTATACAAAAATATATTTCTGCAAGGACATCCGCCCAAAAACTGTCTGTTCAACTTTAGACAGTTGCCACCCTTATTATTGATCTTTGTAGCTGAGAATTATTGTTTCAAGAGATCTTATGTAATCCTCATCTTGCCTACAAACACTTCCCTTCAACCTCCTTAAATCCATTCATAGTTTACTATGGCATTCATATTCTCATTGCAATGCTATTCCCGAATAAACTTAATTAATCTTTGGAGAACCTCTTTCTATTTGTCATTTAGTTTGATGATGCTAAAAATCTGAAAAGCCTAAACAAGAGGCTCAAATAACTTGGGACCCATTCTTGTGGGTCCAGCATTGAGTTTTGTCCTCAGCTCATGAGAAGAATGTTCTCACATGCTTTGAGTTTGAAGGGCCCTGGCAAGATATGGCCTCAGGCCTGGGGTAGGTGAGACAGAAGAGGCAAGAGTAAGGTAGATCAGAAAAAGGAGGGCTTTCCAGGCATTCATCTCTATTTGGACTAGAAGGACAAACCACATGCCAGTCTTCAGAGCAGCTTTCGTTTCTCTCCTTTATCCTTCATTTCAGGTTGGGCCTACCAGAACAAGGCTTATTCTGAGCTAAATATTGTAATGACCTGTCCCCTCAGAATGCAATACTGCTTTCTAAATTTGAGAATTTCCTGCTCTTTAGGGCTCAGCTGAAGCACCAGCCTCCTCTCCTCAGTATGCGTGGGTTGTTCAATAAACAGGACTTCAGGATCTCATAGTATATGACTAAAAAACCCACATTATTTATTTAAGGAATGTACTTACTGAGGATTTATTGAGTTATCATTTAACACAAAAGTAGAGATATGAAGCTTCTATTCATTAAAATATGCTCCCATTTACTTTCTTTCTTATACATAGTATGTTTTTGATATAGCCTTGGCAGTTAGAACCATTGCCAGTGTCTCCCGCTAAGCGTTCTGAGAGCATCAACAATAGTGACTGTGCGCACTAACTCATCTAGTGTTGGAGATGTTGGGTCTCTAATAAGATTAGTTATTTAATAGTGTGGTCCTTTTTCTGAAAGTAACAATTTTCCTTCCTGGTTAAGTTGTCATTTCTTGACACAGTGGCAGTTAAACTATCCCAATTATTTCACAAATGGCTTCACATTCCAAACTGAGGTATCTTCCAGAGCCTTTCATCTACATCTTGTATATTTCTATACATCTTTCCAATCTATTTTTTTACTTATCTGTAACAAAGAATATTTTAATTGATACAGTAAAATTGAACCAAAACTCATCTCACCAAAAGCGCTGGTGTAGTACATTGCTGTCAGACGACTTGGCAGAGCACTCCAGGGCCTTAGAGACTAATTAAGAAGGTGAAATGGGCTGAGAATGTGGCTCAGTGGTAGAGCATTTTCTTGGCATGCATAAGGCCCAAGATTCCATCGCAGGCACTGAAAAAAAAAAAAAAAAGCAACCGGCAAATGGGTGGAGAAATGGGTCGAAAGCATTCAGATTTTTTTTAAGCTTTATAAATATTGTAACATAATGCCACTAAAAGATTTTGGTACTGGGAATGGAACCTAGGGGCATTCTACCTCTGAGCCACACCCTCAGCCTTTCTTCTTCTTATTTTTTAATTTGGAAGCAGGATCTCATTAAGTTACTGAGAATCTCACTAAGTTGCTGAGGCTGGCCTCAAACCTGCAATCCTCCTGTCTCAGCCCCCAAAGTACTGGGATTTGTACAGGCATGCGCCACCATGCCCAGCAATCTCACTAAGATTTTTAGAATTGGAAAATAAGTACTTTAATCCTACCAGAAATTTATTTCATATTAGTTTTTGTCTATATGCATGTATCTTTTAAAAATATGTATTTTAAGTATAGTAAACCTACAATTACATGTTTTTTTTCCAACTTGGCACTTAATTATAAATACTTTTCATGTTTTTACATTTCCCCTCATATTTTTCACCTTTTAGTGCTGTCATGATCTTTTATAATATGAGTGTACCATAGTCTGTTTAAAAATGTCCTTACTATTGAACAGTAGCCGTGCAACCTAGCATTGCTTGTGATAATTATTAACCACTGGTAAATGAATGTAAATACAATTTAATTCACACAATAAAAGTGAATACTAGCTATAATTGTCTGTAATTACTATAATTAATTCAGAGCTGAAGTAAGTTGCAACTTGGTAACAAGATTCCTTTTCATGTTACCTGTCACCTGCTCCCCAAGGCTGTCGTTCACCTGAAGCACACTGCCCAGGGACAGTAGATTAACAGGGGCAATGTTGGAATGCCTGGGCTTGAAGTTGGACTGGTTTTACCATTTACTACCTGTTTAAGCTTAGCAAATTATCTAACTTCTTTGCATCTCAGTTTCTTCCTCTGTAAAGTGGCTATAACAATAGTATCTACTTGGGTGTAGCTCAGTGGTAGAGCATGTGGTTAGCATCCATGGGACCCTGGGTTCAATCCCTAGCACTGGGAAAAACAAAGCAGGAATATCTTCTCCACAGGACTATTTTAGGAATACATGAAATATACTCATAACATACTTAAAAATTAGCTATCACTATTTCTATAGCAACATCTACAATTGGAAACATCTCTCTGTGACTTATTAATGGTTATGATAAAATAGACTTCCACTCAGATCTGTAGTTGTATGAAGGTGGGGAAGTGGTTTCAGTGAATTAATGCATTTTTTTTTCGGTACCAGGGATTGAACCCAGGGGCATTCTACCTCCAAGCTATGCTCCCAGCCCTATTTTTTATTCTTTATTTTGAAACAGGGTCTCACTAAGTTGCGGAGGGCCTCACTAAGTAGCTGAGGCTGGCCACGAACCTGGATCTTCTGGTCTCAGCCTCCCAAGTACTAGGATTACAAGTGTGTGCCACCACGCCTGGCTGAATTAGTGCATTTTATCTGATATACTTTTATAAGAATATTCATAGGGGGAAAAAGAAGCATTTAAATCGACCATTTAGATTGACTTATTAGATTAATAAGCACATGCAGAGCTTCTCCATCCATGGAACAATGGCCAAAGTTAAAACATGTACATTTTTAAGTTCACCCAACACAATTCAACTGGCCGAGTTATTTGTTTGTTTGTTTATTTTTGGTACTGGGAATCGAGGTCAAGGGCATTCTACTTCTAAGCAACATCCCCAGCCCTTTTAATTTTTTCTTTATTTTTATTAAAAATTTTTTTTGGTGGTACTGGGGATTGAACCCAGGGGCATTCTACTTCTGAGCTATACCCCTAACCCTTTTTATTTTTTTGTTTTGAAACAGAGTCTCCCGAGGTTGCTGAGAGTCTCCTATGTTGCTGAGGCTGTCTTCCAGCCTGCCATCTTCCTGTCTCAGCCTCCCAAGTACTGGGATTACAGGTGTGCACCACCATGCCTGGTTTTTATTTTGAAACAGGGTCTTGCTAAGTTGCTGAGGTTGACTTTGAACCTGTGATTCTCCGGGGTCAGCCTCCCAAGTACTGGGATTACAAGCGGGATATGTGCCACCACGCCAGGCACACCTCTCCTTTAAATGCAAAGTTGTTTTGTCACCTGGGTCTCTCCTTTCTTTTCTTTTGTGGAACTGGGGATTGAACCCAAAGGCATTCTACCTTCAAGTCATACCCCCAGCCCGATTTCATTTCTTATTTGGAAACAGGGTTTTGCTAAGTTGTCAAGGCTGCTGGGTCTCTGTTTCTACTAAAGCCTTTCCTAGTATGGGGAGGGGGTATGAGTTCTTCAATTTGCAAACACTCAATACTTTATACATTTGAAGAACTGCATTTAGTACTAGGAATGCAACAATACATAAAATACAGTCAGTACCTTCACATCGTTACACACAGACACAGGAGACAGAGAGGTGACCTTGGGTGGAAGAAGGGAGGAACGTTTTCTGGAGTGGTAATGGATGGGCTGAGCCTTAAAGGTCCAGCAGAAAATGGGAGAATGAAGAACGCTGGGAGCAGAGATGGCAGCGGCCAAGGCCCGTGGGAAGTGCCGAGTCCCTCCAGAGGACCAGCAGTTCTGTGTGGCTGGGGAATAAAAAGCAGGGCCTGTAACCTGAAACGTGGCTGGAAAGGAAGCCAGGATTCTCCATTTTAAAGAGTTTGGGGTTTCTATTGACCGTTGTACCCAAGAATAGCTTTGGGTATAAGCCAGCCTCCACTCAGGGCTAAGAATCGGTCCCGGTTGTCGTATTACCTTGTCATTTCTCGTTTCCGAGGGTGACCACTAGCTGTCACTATTGAACAGGTCCAGCTCCCGGGCCGCTAGGGCCCGGCAGTCCCCAGTTGGCTGACTCGGCCAGCCTGCTCTAGGTCTTGTGCCAGAAGCAGTGGCTAACTAGTAGGCTCTCTGGTGAGGAGGTGGCGGCCACGGGGGAGCAGAACCTGGCCTGGAAATAGGAGGGAATGGTGTGGTGTCACGCACCACCGCCTGCAGCCCCTAGGGGGCGCTACCACTCCTCCTGCGAATGGAGGCCTGTGAAGCAATCTTGGGTCAGGACCTTGCTCTTTGGCAAGATAATAGAGGTGGGGTTTTGCCATCCACTGATACCTGGGTGCAGGTTACCACAGGGCTGTTCAAGGATAGTGTGAGGAGCCCTGAAACACCCCACCCCTACAGTCCCGCCAATCAGTCTGCACAGAGACAAATGACCACAGCCATTTCTTGTGTCCTTTGGGCCTCTGCCCTCATGGCTCTGGGGCTCGTTGTCCTGTCTCCAGTTTACACCCTCTAGTTACAGGTTGTGCAAGATGCACGTGTCCTCCTGTATGTCCTTTTTTTTTTAATCTTCCTTTTCAGAAACTCTTCAGCTCAGCCACTATTCATTGGTCACTTTCCAGTTTTCAAAATTTATTTATAAGCCAGGTGCAGTGTTTTATGCCTGTAATCACAGTACTTGAGAGGCTGAGACAGGAGGATTGCAGGTTGGATGCCAGCCTCAGCAACTTAGCAAGACCCTCAATAACTTAGCAAGACCCTGTTTCAAAATAGAAAAAGGTTTGAGGGTGTAGCTCAGTGGTAGAGCACCCCTGGGTTCAATCCCCAGAACCACAAAAAAGAAGGATTTAGTTATTTATTTATTTATATAGACATGTAATATATGTAAGCCCTTATAATACTTAAATATATATAAGTATATAATTATGTACATAGTATATATTATAAGATATAATTATGTACATAATTACTATAATGAAGCAAATTAACATTGCCATTATCTCACATAGTCACCTTTTGAGTGTGTGTGTGTGGGGGCAAAAGAACCTAAAATCTCTCTTGGTAAAGTTCTCGTGTATGATACAATATTATTAACTACAGTCCTCCTGCTGTTGAAGATGTAAAAGTTCTGCCATTCTGGCATATTTACTACTCGAAGACTTCAAAAACAGCAGGGACAAGATCACTGTGGCTTTCGAGCTTTTTCTTAAGAATAGAAGTTGCAATTCCCATGTGAAACACATCCTCCCTATATTAGAAAAAAAAGTAATGTTCTATTATCAAGGACGGGGAATTGAGGTCAAGAGAAAGTTGTACAAACTAACTTCATTAAACTCATCTTATTCTCCTAGTCACTTGTGTACCCAATTAAATTCCCGAGCCCAGGCCCCCTTACTTGCCACATGTTCACTGTTTATTATTCTTTGTCCAATTCAGCATATAAGTAGCTGACTAACTGCTTCTTTGGGTCTTTATTTCCTTATGAGGGCTCCCGTGCCACTTAAAGCTTGTATTAAATACACTTGAATGCTTTTCTCCTATTAGTCTATCTTATGCCAATTTAATTCTCAGGCCCAGCAGGGATCCTGAAATAATAGAGGTGGGGTTTTGCCACCCATGCCCTGTAGTTAGATGTCTAAGCTTATTTATCCTACATAACTGAAACTTTGTGCCCTTTGACTTCCATTTCCATTTCTACTTTCTGTTTCTATGTATTTGAGGTTTTTAAACATAATATTCTACATATAAGTGAGGCTATGCAGTATTTGTCTTTCTTTCCTAACTTATTCACATCCTCTAAGTTCATCCATGTTGTTGAAAATGGCAGAATCCCTTTTATAAGGCTGAATAATATTCCTTCGTATATATGCGTGTGTATTTTGGCAAGGAAAATGACAGTCAGAAGAGGTAATAGATCACCAGAGCTGACTCCACCTTCGGGTTCAATTCCCATATTACCTAATCGGAAACACAAAAAGATTTATTTATTTGTTTGCGGTACTGGGGATTGAACCCAGGGGCGTTCTACCTCCGCGCTACACCCCCAGCCCTATTTTTTCTACTTTATTTTGAAACCAGGTCTCATGAAGTTGCGGAGGGCCTCACTAAGTAGCTGAGGCTGGCCACGAACCCAGATCCTCCAGTCTCTGCCTCCCAAGTACTGGGATTACAAGCATGCACCACCACACCCGGCCACAAAAAGATTTATATAAAAATTCATAGCATTACATCCAAGCACTGCAATAAAATATCAAGCAGTTGACCATGCATGTAATTGGAATACAGAGAGGACATGAAAGAGAACAAAAGAGATGAAGGAGAGATCGGGTGCAAGACATATTTGAAAAATTAAAGTCCAAAAAGCAAAAATATCAGTGGATGTGGGTGGGGAGGGATCAAAGGATGGATAGTCAAGACAAAGAGGATCTTTAGGGCAGTGAAGCTATTTTGTATGAGGCTATAGTGGTGGACAGGTATCATCATATCATTATACATTTGTCCAAACCTATAGAATATGTAATACCAAGAGTGAATCCCAATATAAACTACAGACTTTGGGTGACAATGATGTACCAATGTAGATTCTTTTATCATAACAAATGTGCCAATCTGGAGGGGGATTATGATAACAGGGGAGGCTCATGGGAACTCTGTACATCCTGTTCAATTTTGCTATGAACCTAAAACTGCTCTCAAAATAAAATCTACTACTACTACTACTACAAAAAAAAAAAGAAAAGAATCCATTTTCCCCTCACCTTTCTATGGGTGGCATTACTTTTTGCTCTAGGTTCATGTCTTTATCCTTTGAGTTCTGGAGTGTAGTCTAAGTATAGACTTATTTTTATGTTTCCTGGCTTTTTGACCTGTGGTCATTGGGCTGTAAGTGGTGATTTAGACTTATTTATTTATTTATTTATTTATTTGCGGTACTGGGGATTGAACGCAGGGACGTTCTACCTCCGTGCTATGCCCCTGGCCCTATTTTTTATACTTTATTTTGAGACCGGGTCTCAAGAAGTTGTGGAGGGCCTCACTAAGGAGAGAGAGAGAGAGAGAGAGAGAGACAGGGAGAGAGAGAGAGAGAGAGAGAGAGAGAGAGAGCGCGTGCGTGCGCGCACGCGTGCGCAAGCTGAGGCTGGCCGCGAACCCGGATCCTCCGGTCTCCGCCTCCCAAAGTACTGGGATTACAAGTGTGCGCCACCACGCCCGGCTTGATTTAGACTTATGACAAACAGTACTTGTTGCCCAACAGATCCCCAATTTTGTTTGAGGTGGCAGACTGCCCAGCTGAAAGCTCCACCTCTCAACCTCTCCTACAAGGAAAGGCGGTCACATAAATGTGGCTGTGGACATGGAAGGTAAACTAACATTCCTAGATGGGGCTTCCCAGGATGCTCTTCATCAGGGGTCAGAGGCGGCCCTGTGCACCTTTTGCTCTTCCCCTTTCTCTTGCCTGGAACAGTGAGTGATATTGAAGGCGGCATCACCACCTCTGGACCACACAGCTACAAGGAGGGGGGTGGATCCTGAGGGGAGAGACAGAAGAGGCCTAGGTCCCTGAAGGCCCTGGAGTGCCCCACCCAGACTTTTGTTATGGGAGGGAAATAAATCTCTCCTTGATTCAGCCATGTTGGACAGTCGGGTTTTCTGTTACTCCCTGGGGAATGCAGGGCTAACAGACATGAAGGCCTCAACCGCAGGGCTCTCTGACATTTCGGCTGAGGCTGTTGGTTCCATGTAAGATGCTGATCCCCTTAGAATTGAAGAGTGAGTATCCCATGTCTTTGTTAGCACTGGTTCTACTCACCTTCTCTGACAATTAGGGAAAGATTTCCTGTCACTCTGCTAGTCAGCTTGGCCATGCTTGCTGACAGGAACAAACAAACAAAGAAACAAAAAACACAGTTAATCCATGTGATCAGAGTTTGACTTCAAGCCCTGGAAGGAAGAGGCAGTGAACTGGCTCTTTAAGATCCAGTTCTGTCAGGAATGTGGAAGGTGAGAGTCACTGTGATGTGCCCAAGCTGGCCCTACAGGCTGGAGAAACTGATGCTCTCCATTTCTTCCTCATCCACATGGGTGGCTTGGAATGCCTGGCTATGATGAGAATATTACATGCTGGAAAAAGACAAATGCTACAAATCAGCAAGTCAGGCCTTTCCCCCTGCTTTTGCTGGAGAACTGATTGTTAAACATTGACCAGCTCACCCTCGGAAAAAAAAAGGAAAAAGATTTAGTTTATTAACAATATAGATATTGGCTCATAACTTTCATGCTCTCTAAAAAGCCACAAGTGGGCAGCGTCAGGGAAAGGGTGATTTATACTGAACACAGCCTGAAGTCTTAGTATGTCTTTGGGCCTAAGGAAAACTCATAAGGGTTCAGGTTGAAGGCAAAAACTAAATTTAACTTGACTTTGGGTATAGATTTGCCCTCTGATCATGTTCCTGTCTCAGCATTCATCTCCTCTTCTCCTCATCAGCCCTCCCACTCCATCCTGCTGTCAATCAGCAGGGCTCTGCCCTTGCAAACCTGGCTTCTTGTTCATTTGGTGTCAGCCTCAGAAACCCTGGTTTCTGGGTCTGGCACAACAGCTTATCACTTGCATCCAGATACCACCTAGTCTTCTCTGACTCAGTACCTATGTGCCAGGTGTTCTTTTAGGTGCTGCAGTACAAGGAAGTCAGCAGACAAGACTCCTGCCCTCATGAAGCTGTAACAGTGGCCACCCCTTTTCAAGTTGTCCTTTGGCCACTCCTCCCTTTGCCTGGCATTCTAAATTCTAAAGAAAAGACACGCCTAGATGATTTAGATGTTAACTGTGAAATAATCTTTCTTTAGATTTATAGAACCCAGAAATTCTAGTGACCATCAGGTAATATCAGTATGTGTAACACTCCTCCCTATTCTTTAATTCAGTGCATAAGCCAGGTGTGGTGATGCACGCCTATAATACCAGTACTTCGAAAACCAGAGGATCACAGGTTTTAGGTCAGCCTCAGCAACTTAGCAAGACCCTGTTTCAAAATTAAAAAATAAAAAAAGGGCTGGGGGTCTAATTTGGAGGTAGAATATCCCTGGGTTCAATCCCCAGTACTAATAAAATAAAATTAAGAAAATTAAAAAAATAATTCAGTGCATCAACTAACACTAAGTGTGTGAATTGCTGTGATGTTTAACTTGCAGAAAAGTGGTATGATTGTAACTAGCCCGAGACACATGCCTTGAATCACAAGTCTTCCTGTATGTTGCTTCTCATGCTCCTCTTCTTCCTCCCTATAAATTCCTTTGCACCCCAACATGGGGTGGAATTCCCCAAGATGGAGCTTTGAAGGTGACTGCCCCTCCACCTTATTAGGGCTGGTCCTTAAATCATCTGAGTTCCTTCCCACCAACTCTTATCTCCTGAGTATTGCCTTTCAAGTGGCGAGCAGCTGAACCTGGGTCCTTAACACAACCAGTTCTAATAGGGGGACTGTGGCAGATGGTACTTTCCAAAGATGGCTACCTCACTATGTAACCTATCTCACATGTTCTTATGATGTGATGCAGACACTCCTCCCACAAGAGATGAGGTTTGTGTTCCCTCTCCTCAAAATGGGTGGGTCTTCAGAATTGCTTTGACCATGGGTGTACAGTTGGTCCTAAAAAGGCAATCCAACTTCTGCTTGGCTCTTTCTCTTAGAACTTGTGCCTTTGGAGTCCCAAGGCTCTGAAAGAAGTCCAGCAACGCTGAAGCTGCAGTTCTGAGAGACAATAGAAACAGAGATATGTCTAAGGTGCCATAGCTCCGGTTATTCGGGCATTTCTTTTTTTTTTTTTTTTTGCGGTACCGGGAATTGAACGCAGGGGCGTTCTACCTCCGCGCTACACCCCCAGCCCTATTTTTTATACTTTATTTTGAAACCGGGTCTCACGAAGTTGCGGAGGCCCTCAGTAAGGAGAGAAAGAGAGAGAGAGAGAGAGAGAGAGAGAGAGAGAGAGAGAGAGAGAGAAAGAGAGCTGAGGCTGGCCGCGAACCCGGATCCTCCGGTCTCCGCCTCCCAAAGTACTGCGGGCGTTTCTATAACAGGAATCCACTTTGGAGCTTCTGATCCTGGCAGCTAACAGATGGCCTGTTTCAAAGCTGACATTTTCCTCCCCCTCCTTTTGCCTCCTCCCTCCCCCCCCAATAACCAGTAACATGCTCTTATCAGTTTACTGACCAAAGGGATGTGGACCTGAAGACCTGGCACCCACGGGTATGAAAAAGAACTAACTTATGACATAGACATGAATTGGGTCTTTTCTGATAAGCATACCTGCATGACCCTGAAGAACTGACTCTTAAAAGGGACATGATTCCTGTGTTCAGAGAGAATTTGGGGTTTGGTCCCTGAATGTTTAAGTTCACTGGTTTCTCTGATTTGCTATCAAATCAATAAAATTTCTTTTTCCTTCTTCCTAACAGTAGGTATCTTCCAATTATTTGATTTGGCAAATTAGGGCAAATACTGAAATTTGGATCCATTTCTAGCAGAGGCACTGGACCTGTGCACAAGCGAGTTGTGTGATGATTCTAGTTCCTGACCTTGGAGCCACCACAACCTCATTGATGGAGCAGAAATCAACTATCCTTGCTAAGCCCTGCCCAAGTTGCAGATTTATGAGTGATGCAAATGCTATTTTATGTTTTAAGCCATCAAGGTTTGCAGCCATAGTAATTGGAACAGGGACAAATACTAAACAAGATAAATGAGCAAAAAGATAGATAATTATAAGAGATAAGGAGGAAAAAATAAAGCAGAGAAAGGAGATTTAACATATCTGAGCAGGTTTTATTTAGGGTGGTTAAGGAAGGCCTCGTTGAAAAAGCAGTTTCTGAGTAAAGACCTGAAGGAATAGAGGCAGCTGGCCTCGTGGGTCATTCCAGGCACCGAGAAGTAGAAGCATGCTTAACATATTCCAGGCATAGGTAGGAGGCTAATGTGGATGGAGAGGGGAGGGGAGGATAGTAGATGAGGTCTAAGAGCAAATGAGGAGCTACATCATGCAGGATTTGTAGGTTTCTGTAAGGACTTTGATCTTTTGTCTGTATTTCTACTCCGGTCTTGGACATTTTTTTTCTTTCTTTTTTTTTTTTTGCGGTACTGGGGATTGAACGCAGGGGCGTTCTACCTCCGCGCTACGCCCCCGGCCCTATTTTTTTATACTTTATTTTGAAACCGGGTCTCATGAAGTTGTGGAGGGCCTCACTAAGGAGAGAGAGAGAGAGAGAGAGAGAGAGAGAGAGAGAGAGAGAGCTGAGGCTGGCTACGAACCCGGATCCTCCAGTCTCCGCCTCCCAAAGTACTGGGATTACAAGCGTGTGCCACCACGCCGGCCTTTTTTTTTTTTCCAACTCATGTCCACAGCATGACAGGTGCAACATAACATAATTCTATTTTAATCAGATCACATTTTTGCATCAGGATTCCTAGATGTGAAATTCCAGGTCAAGGGGTGACTTGTCTTTGACTTGACTTGTCTTTGTTGGTACCCTGAGATTATGATACTACTGCCTGTATTTGTTTCCTGGGGTTGCAGTAACAGAGCACCACAAACTGGCTGGCTTAAAACAGTAGAAATGTATTAACTCACAGTCCCAGAGGCTCGATCAAAATCAAATTTCCAGCAGGGCCACAGTTCCTGTGAAACATGCAGAGGAGAATCATTCCTTGGCTCTTCTTACTTGCTGATGGAGGTGTTCAATCTTTGACATGTGTTTCCTGCAACTGTACCACTGGAATTTGCCTCTCGCCACACAGCCTGTGGTGTGCTTTTGCCTTCGCATGGCTGTCTTCTTGTAAGGACATGTGTCATATTGCCCACCCTAATACAGGATGACCTCATCTTGAGGCAGGGACCACTATGGGCTGGGCCTGGATGAGGAGGTCTCAGCCCTGGACCATAGCTTACCTCAACTCCTATCTTCAAGAGCTAAAGAATTCCGCTTAGCCTGTGATCCCAGTACTTAGAGACTGAGACAGGAGGATTGCAGGTTTAAGGCCAGCCTCAGCAACTTGATGAGAACTTCAGCAACTTAGGGAGAGTCTGTTTCAAAATAAAAATATAAAAAGGGCTATTAAATAAAAAAGGGCTAAAGGTGTAGCTCAGGGGTAGAATGCCTCTGGGTTTAATCCCCAATACTGTTAAAAAAAAAGAAAAGAAAAGAAAGAGAATTCAGCTCAGAAGACACAGGAGTCAGGGTGCAGTGTTTAATAGAAGGAGACAGGGAAAGGCAGCAGGGCTCTTCAACAGGGGAGAGGTCCCCCAAAGGTTGTTGCACCCTGGGGCTCATGCTGAGCACTGGCTGCAGAGGCTGCCAAGGAGGCCCCCCTCAAATCTCTGCTGCAGCTCCTCTTGCTGCCGTTCCCCTCTGCAGCTGCAAGTGTTGCTAATGTGTTGCTGCTGGTGGTGCAGCTCTGGGGCTGCAAGTGTTCTGCTCTTGCAGCCACTGCTGCTGTTGCTGCTGACCTCGCCTTTGCTGCTTTTCTTCTGCTGCTCCTCCGTGCTGCTAGGCTTTGCTGGCCTACTCTTGCTGCTCTTGCTTGCTGCTGCCACTGTGGCTCTCCCGGGACTCCCTTCCCCACCTCTTTTCCTGCTCATCTCTACTGCTCTGCTTCAGACTAGCTTATATAGCCTGGCAACTCTTCTGATTGGTCCTTAGATCTGGGCCCTGACTGGTCTGTTCTCAATCCCTCTCTGATCAGTCTTAAGCTAGAAGTAAGGGAGCGCGGCTAGCACCAGCTCTTTCCCTGGCTCACTACCCTTTATCAATCTTTTTTTTTTTCTTTTTTGTGGTACTGGGATTGAACCCAGGAGCATTCAACCTCTGAGCTATACCCCCAGCCCTATTTTATTATTATTATTATTATTATTATTATTATTATTATTATTGCGGTACCGGGGATTGAACGCAGGGGCGTTCTACCTCCGCGCTACACCCCCAGCCCTATTTTTTATACTTTATTTTGAAACCGGGTCTCATGAAGTTGCGGAGGGCCTCACTAAGGAGAGAGAGAGAGAGAGAGAGAGAGAGAGAGGGAGAGAGAGAGTGAGAGAGCTGAGGCTGGCCGTGAACCCAGATCCTCCGGTCTCCGCCTCCCAAAGTACTGGGATTATAAGCGTGCGCCACCACACCCGGCTTCCTATTTTATTATGAAACAAGGTCTCACTAAGTTGTGGAGTGCCTCACTAAATTGTTGAGGCTAGCTGCAAACCTGTGATCCTCCTGTCTCTGCCTCCCAAGTACTGGGATTACAGGCGTGCGCCACCACACCCAGCTCAATCTTAACCTAACTAATTCCATTTGCAATGATATATTTCCACATAAGGTTGCATTCTAAGGTATTAGGGATGGGGACTTCAACATATCTTTTTGGGGATACAACCCAACCCATAACACTACCATTTTAAGAACCAAAGGTCTATTCCTCCAAGAGAAGACATTCCTAATTGTGTAATGCCTTATGCTAGTTAGCCTTCCAGCCCCCCATCCGCCCCTGCCCACTCCACATGCCTTGGCGTTTCTTCTATGTGAGTACATATAAGTCAACTTAATCCCTTGTTGTTAGGACATAGTGATTTCATAATACTGATGTCCTCTGATTTAAACGGTTTCCTGTGGGTAGACATTAAGGTTATATTCAATTTCTTTTGCTACTACAAATGTAATATTTGGTGAAATTTTTATTTTCCTAATGGTTAATACAATAATTCACTTGTGAGAAGACATTATTTTTGTTTAAAAAGATATTGCTGGGTGGCCTCCAGTTAGAGTCAATATCAACTATGCCTGATAAATAAGAGAGAAAAGGGAGAGAGACTGGACTCTCTGGGGACTGACTCAGATAAGAGGTGAAGCCAGGAGGAAGCACTTTGAGAGGGATTCAGCTAAGGGGAAAGCTCTAGACTTAAGTGATGAACACTGAATGAATGTAAAATCAATCTTCTTTCTTCCCTCCAAAATCCAGGGAAAGTGCTGCACTGCCCACTAATACTTACAGTGAGAGCAGAATTACTTTTGGAGTTCACAAAGAGATGCTGAACTTTTGTGTTAGCGTCGGTGAGGTGTGTATGATGCACATCTGGATTCCACATGTAATGTGAACATGGACATCCTTGTACATGTGTCAGGAAGTTCATCATCAAGTGAGCTAAGAAGGGCAGGTTCTTTTAAGTGGATCTCGTCCAATGGTCAGGGCCATGGTACTGCTGGTACCACTGAACTTGGAGCTTGTCTTCAGCTGCTGGAAACCATGTCACTCCTAAGAGATGGAGGCAGCATCCAAGGGGCAGGGGAGCAGGTTAGGGACTGAATGAGGGTCCTTAGGATGACCTCTTGGTAAGGGCTTGTTGAATGCTGTCTTCCTGAAAAGAATAGAAGCAGCTTGATAAGGCAAAGCTGGGTTCAGTACTTACCCAGGTGAGGGGGAGTACTACCTTGATAGAGCTGTAGCCTCCCAGAGACAGGAGGGCAGAGTCAGTGTTGATGGGGTACTGGTGACTCAGTTAAGGTGGGGCTTCAGTGCGGTGACTGTGTGAGGGTTGGGTAAGGATTGTGATGCAGCAGTTTGAGATCAGGAAGCTCACTGTAGGAAGGGCTTTGAAGCAAGTGTTCCAAAGAGTGTGGAGGAGTGTCCCACACTTGATGTTATCTATTCAAAAGCTGGATTTTAAAATGCGGGGCGGGGGGCGTTACATTTATCTTCCAGGTAAACAGTTTCTTGGAATAGTGAAGCCACATTGATAAGGACAATGGAATTTTAATGTCATGTTAGTGACAATAATAAGCTAAGTGGGTGTGGATGGTTTCAGTTCTCAGACTTACTTTTGGAGATCTTTCCCTTCTGATTCTGGGGAAGCCTCATTTAGGTTTCACCTTCCCCCAGGTCAATTCTAACTCAGCTTTAATATTGCCTCCATCCTTCATGAAAGGAATTACTATGCTCCCTGTCCTCACTGAGAAGGAGGAGCCTCATTTCTACGAGAGACCAAGTGGTGTTACTCTGATTGATGAGAAGCTGAGACAGCATTTCACTAGCGCTTGTGCCTGCTGGCTTGTGTGTTGGTATGCCATCTAGTCAGAAAGCAGACCTCATGTTTGGGTCTGTTTTTCTCACATACAGGTGCAGGCAGGTCTCTCCTGCTGCTTTGTTCTGAGCATAGCCTGGGAAGGACCTCTTTCTAGGAAAAGTCCAGCCATATTCACACTCTCAGATCCAGCTTCTTATCTGTGTGGCTGGCCAACTCAATAGACTCTCTTCCACTGCCCAGGCATTTAGAGTCAAAGGCAGGAAAAGGGAAATTCCCCCCTGCATCCATGTCTCAGCATCACTTGGCAGGGAAGCCCTGTTTTAGAGTGTTGAGCGCATGCTGGATATGTACACATATATACATTTCATCCACCCCTCCAGAATACTTTCCATCCTTTTCCACCCTGCTTGGAGAAGCCGACCTGTGTGGTCTATACCAATTCGCTCCTCTGTTCAGCTAATGGAAACACCAGCTAGAGATCGGAGAGGGGGAAAGGAGTGGCTGGGGTGTTTATTCTCCCAGTTCCCTCCTTCATGGTCCTTGGTAGGAAGACTGCATCCCCTAACCAAATGTCACAGCTTCTATCATGTGGCACTCTCCAAACAGGCCTCTCTATCCTGGGTTCTGGTACTAGTTTTCTTCTCTTGTCTCTATAGGCCTGTGGGTGGAAAGAGATTTAACTAGCCCCGAGAGTCTACACTATTGCTTGTGGTTTCCCTTTGCTTTGTTCACACTTTTGAAAAGAGTTTATTTATTTATTTATTTATTTTACTAAAATCAACATGAAGGTGCTATCTCTTGCCTGTTGGGTCTTGACCAATAGATAGCTTTGCTGAGTTGTCAGTGTAACTGATAATTTGTTTCCCATTTGGACATAGTCAGGTGATGCCTAGAAAGTATTTGATAAACACCTGTAGAATGAATGAATGAATGAGTAAATGAGTGAGCGGAGGGATTTAAACTCCAACCCCTCCCTCCTCTCCAAACTTCCAATATGTAGTTGAACATTCCCATGTAAAATATAGATGCTTATCTGGGTGTGGTGGTGCACGTTTATAATCCCAGTACTTGGGAGGCCGAGACAGGAGGATTGTAGGTTCAAGGCCAGCCTCAGCAACTTAGTGAGGCCCTCAGCAACTTAGTGAGACCCTGTTTCAAAATAAAAAATAAAATACGGCTGGGGGTGTAGCTCAGAGGTAAAACACTCTAGGTTCAATTCCCAATACTGTGTGTGTATGTGTGTGTGTGTGTGTGTGTGTGTGTGTGTGTGTATGTTTGATAGACTCTGAAAGCAATATATAGTCTTAAATTCTGTGACTCAAATTTCCAGGGACCTCCACTCCTCTTGAGTTTGCCCTAATGGCTCATGTCCAGGTATCCTCCTTCTCAGAAGAGCAATATACAATTATATGAAGAGTATCAGAAATAAACAAAAATGATAAAGACATGATGCCCACTAAATGAAGAGTAAAGTGATTTCTGCAACCTGGAACAAATAAAAAGTTTAGATCACAAAATAAGAAAATTAACATTAAAAATTTTTGTTTGTGCAGTTTATGGTTTTAAAAGTATCATCCTGAATGAACTCAAGTTACAGCTACTGGCTTTGAACTTATAAAGTTCATATGACCTTTATTATAATTAATATTGTATTAAGCATGGTAATATTATATATAAGAGGCAAATTTGTAATTATACCTATGATTACTATTGATTTCACAAATGCAGGCTGCAAAGAGGTTCATGACGTTTATTGTAGTTACATTTCCACTGTGCAAGTGTTAGAGGAACTCCTTCCAAATGTGAGATGTAGCCTGTGACTTGCATGTCTCTGGGGACACTTTGTCCCTCTGGAAAGATGCTTTCATGGATAGAGCTTGAAGAGACGTTGTACGAAATAGTTCCAAGATCCCTCACCAAGCCCATCCATAAGGGAGTTCCTAGTTGTTTATAAATTTGTCAAAATTATAGCTCCTTAGTGAGAAAAATTCCAAGATCCTCCTCCCTGGATTTCCCAGCAGGAAAGAGGTCAAGAGTGATTTGTCATAGATCACTTCATCTTGACGCAGAGCTGTGCCTTTGATGATTGCCAGGGCACACTCCTCCTTTGGAGCTCCTTCTACATCCAATATCCCAGAAATCGCCTCCATGGCTGTGTCTGTAGAATGACAAGGGAAGAATAGGGTTATGCAAGACTAGCAGACTCTATATGTTGGAAGACCTGCAGACACCAAGAGCTTAGCCGTTGGGGACTATTTGCTAATGCTTGAGCATCACAAACCCTGTAGGGAATAAATGGAAAGCTGGGTATATTTAGAGCCTGTTGGGGAAAGAAAGCTTGGTACTAATGGAGGCCTTGCTTCCCTGGATGGAGATTTGTGGGGGCAGTTAGGGGGATTAGTTGAGGGATCTGAATCATGCTCCTCTCTTGGGTGGTTTAGTTGGAGCAGGGATCAATGGGGGGGGAGAGCAGAATGAGGACAGAAGTCACATGATGACACAGTAGCTAATGAGAAGTGTCAGTGAGCAAAAACAGAGAGCTATGATAATGACTTACTGACTCGTAAAAGGAAAGATATGGCCCAGGTTTTTGCCCCCTTCTCAACACTAACCACTTTCATGGGGAAGGAAATTCTACAGTTCCCTTCTCTCTCCTTCCAAGTTTCCATGCCCTTACTGTACAGCCTCCCTCTCTCCTTCTCTTTATTCTTTTCACTCTGTGCCACTGCCTGTCTCTCTTCTTCTGTAATTGCTACTAAATTAATCTTTAAATACAATATTCTTAGAATACCTGACGTGTGTTTTAGGTAAACTTTCATTTAGATGTAGAGAAAACTTGTAAAAATTGTAGAGTTTTTTACCTCACTCTGTTTTCTCTAATTGTCACAGCATACATAATCATTGTGCAATGGCCAAGAACCAGTACAATAAGATTAGTTAAGTTGCAGAACTTATTTGTCACTAGTGTCCTTGTCATGTTCTGGGATTGTAACAATGCTTGCACCTAGTAGTAATTTCTTCTTTTTTCTCCATCTGTGAAAATTCTTCAGTCTTTTCTTGTCTCTTATGATCTTGACACTTTGTGTGTGTGTGTGTGTGTGTGTGGTACTGGGGATTGAACCCAGGGCTTCTACCTCCGAGCTACACCTCCAGCCCTATTTTTTATTCTTTATTTTGAAACAGGGTCTCACTAAGTTGTGGAGGGCTTCACTAAGTAGCTGAGGCTGGCCACGAACCCAGAGCCTCTGGTCTCAGCCTCCCAAGTACTGGGATTACAAGCGTGCACCACCACGCCCAGCTTGACACTTTTGAACAGTACTTTTCAGTTGTTTTCAGGAATGTCCCTCAATTTGGGTTTGTACCTTGTTTTTTTATGATGGGGTAAGATTATGCATTTTGGTCAAGAATACTACAAAAACGGTGGTGGGTCCTTCTCAGTGCATCATAAAAAAGGGTTTATGATATCAATGTCTTATTACAATTGATATTATTAAAAACACATTTGCATTTGATGAGTCTCATATAGAAATTAAGCTGGCTATGGTGGCACACACCTATAATTCCAGCTACTTGGGAGGCTAAGGCAGGAAGATCACAGGTTCAAGGCCAGCCTGGGAAACTTAGCCAGACCCTGTTTCAAAATAAAAAAGAGAAAGGGGTGGAGATGTAGCTCAGTGGTAGAGCACTTGCTTAGCATGCAGGAGACCCTGGGTTCCATCTCCAGTTAAAAAAAGAAAAGTAATGGTTGTTGAGAGTTCATGAGAGCATAAGATGTTCAGAGAAGGAGAAGGTGATGAATGTGGTGTTACCCTGCAAACATGGTGGTCAGAATGGAAACCAGGGTCAAAGAGTGGTTAGAGACTCCACCAGTGACAGAAGTGCTTCATCAAAGGAGAGGGCTTTGTGCTTCTCTCCACTGCTTCTTGGTGCACTACTCCCCTGCCCACAATGGTAAGGCAGACAGTCCACCTGCAGGTCATTGGTTCCAACGTCTTAGCTTACCTGTGTTTATGAGGCCGAGGATACACAGAGTGATTGACACATTGACCTTGGTCACGGAATATTCTTGCCTAAGGGAAGAGAAGAACCCATCCAGAGCGAACTTGCTTGCAGCATAGGGAGCAATCAGAGGATTGGCCATTTTGCCTAAGTGACAGATTGAAGACTTGCATTAACAAGGTGGTCGATTTTAGCTTCTAACAGAACAGATCGTAAGGCTTTGTAATCCCTGTGGGGTCCTCTTACCCCTTTGAGGCTTAGTTTCTCACTATTTCCTAAATTATCCTGCTGTGTTGAATTTCTGAAGGGAAAAGCATTGAGTTATCAAAGGTGTGGGGTGTGGGGTGGGCTGTAAGGCAGACTTCATGAAGAGGGGTTGGTTAGGTTTCTAGTAAAGGTGGTAAATTTTCTTGGCTGCAAAGAAGCCATGCAATCCCACAGCTGCCAAATCTTCTACCTTGGACTCAGAGGAGCTGGGAATCCAAAGGGTTTCCGAGAGCACTCTGCCAACTCAATGACCTGTCACTACTAATGCAAAGGATATAGTTTACTTTCTATGCAAAGGTAATAAAAAACCCTTGACTTTGATTTTTTTTTTTTTTGCAGTACTGGGGATTGAACCCAGGGGCATTCTACCTCCAAGCTACACCCCCAGCCCTATTTTTTTATTCTTTATTTTGAAACAGGGTCTCACTAAGTTGTGGAGGGCCTCACTAAGGAGCTGAGGCTGGCCACAAACCCGGATCCTCCGGTCTCAGCCTCCCAAGTACTGGGATTACAAGTGTGCGCCACTACGCCTGGCTGACTTTGATTTTTATATAGACCCTTCCTGCCTTTAAAATATTTTCATTAGTCTGATTTATTCTCACTCCAATATTGTGGAGGATATGTGGACATATGACTAATAGGACAGCCTATTCTTATGTCTTTTCTAAGAGGAAAGAGTAGAAATGGACCGAGACCTTATACTCTTTTCCAAGCATGGTTAGAACAAATGCTTTAAAAACCTTGTTGGCCAGGCATGGTGGCGCACACCTGTAATTCCAGTACTTGGGAGGCTGAGACAGGAGGATCACAGGTTCGAGGACAGCCTCAGCAAGTAGTGAGACTCTCACCAACCTAGTGAGACCCCGTTTCAAAAAATAAAATAGGGTTGAGAGTATAGCCTAGAGGTAGAATACCCCTGGGTTCAATCCCCAGTACCACAAAAAGCAATAAATAAATAAATAAAATAAAAACCTTGCTTGCTGATTCTAGAATCTGGGTCATTTTAGGGTTGATTTGCATTTGTCGCCTCCCTCCTTACTATGGGCCACATTTCCTATTCATGTATGTGTAGTAATTTTGTATTGTATCCTGGATGTTGTGAATGATAAATTGTATACTCTGGATTTTGTCATATTCCTCCCAAGAGTATAGACTTTTTCCTTTAAAGTGATAATTAACTTGGATAAAACTCTGTGTCTCCTGTACCAGGCACTACCTGACAGTTATCTGAACTTTAACTTAGCTGCACTGCCTATGAAGAATTGAGGGGAAAGTAGAGAGTTGGGCAGAGATAATATATAGAATTCAGTGCTTCCCCACTGTGGCTCTCTGCTTTTCTAGGATCTCCCTCTTTCCAGCTCTACCGTAACCCCAACCTCTCCCTCTGGCTCTCCAAGCTGGTAAGAAGGCAAATTTCTATTTCAGATATGGCGCTAATTGAGCATGTTCTTAGGTATGAAACTAAAAATTGGGAAACTTGTTGGACACAGTGATCCATTCTTATAATCCCAGCTACTCGGGAGGCTGAGGCAGGAGGATTGCAAGTTAGAGACCAGCTTGGGCAACTTAGAAAGACCCTGTCTCAAAAAAAAATTAAATTTAAGGGGCAGTAGAATGCCCCTGCATTCAATCCCCAGTATGGCAAAAACAACATTAAAAAAACCCAACTGGGAAACTCTCCTAGTGTCATTTCTTTCTTCCAAGTGTCAACAACTCTCTAGTTTTTGTCTGCTTTTATTAACTTGCCAGTGCTTTCAATGGTTGGTTTTATATTCTGTCAAAAGTTAATAGTTGTTATCTGGGGAACATTGGTCTTTGTGTATGTGGTACTGGGGATTGAACCCAGGGGTATTCTTCCACTGAGCCACACCCCAACCCTTCCTTTTATTATTTTTTAATTTTGAAACAGAGTCTCACTAAGTTGCTGAGGCTGGCCTCAAACCTGTGATCCTCCTGTCTCAGCCTCCCAAGTACTGGGATTACAGGCGTGCTCCACCATGCCTGGCAGAACGTTGGTCCTTTAGGTATCACTTTACCATACTGGAATCAGAACCTCTATGTTTTTAAATATAATATAGTTATGTGCCAAGTCAGTGAAGAAAGAATTGTTTATTCAATAAAGATACTGGAGCTGGGCGTGTTGGTGCATGCCTCTGTTAGTGAGACTCTGTTTCAAAATAAAAAATAAAAAGGATTTGGGGTGTAGCCCAGAGGTAGAATGCTCCTGGGTTCAATCCCCAGTACCAAAATAATAAATGAATAAATAAATAAATATGCTGGAAAAGTTGCTTAGCTAATTGAAAAAAAATTAAGCTAATTCTTTGTTTTATATCATATATCAAAATATTCTAGATGGAAAATTATGGCAGATAGTGTTGCTTACCTGATATTTATTATTCCTTCTTTAATAAAAAAATGATTTCATTCAGGACAGCAGTGGGCTCAGATGAAAATATCATCTTCCCAAGATTTCCTTGCTGTACTTGGCTATGTGATATAATCTTGGCCAATGAGGAATCTAACTGATGGGGTTTCCAGGAAAGATACTGATTTGCTAATAAAATAGATGGATTTAGGAGACTTGCAGCTTTTATATTTTGCTCTTTCTTTTTCTTTCTAAATAAACTTCAAGTGTGATGCCTAGATTCACAGTAGTCATTTTGTGAGTGTGAGGAAAAGCTTAATGTTGAGGATAGTAGAACACAAATGTGGAATGAGCTTAGATTCTTGATGACCTTATAAGACCACCACAACAGCCCTGAACTTATTACCTAAGAGAAAGGAGCCCTTATTTCTTGGGGCATTATAAATGAGGCTTGGTAACAGCAGAATGCAAATTATGACTGACATAAAAAGAATTCAATTAGAAGCTGGGCACAGTAGCACATGCCTGTAATCTCAGTACTAGGGATGCTGAGACAGGAGTATCACAGGTTCGAGGCCAGCCTCAGCAACTTAGTGAGACCCTTGAACTTAGTAAGATCCTATTTCAAAATAAAAAAATAAAATAGGGCTGGATTGTAGCTTAGAGGTAGAATGCCCTTGGGTTCAATCCCCAGTAACAAAGTAAAATAAAATAAAATCAGAGAAAAAAGATAATATAGGTGAATATTTATTATATCCTTGGTTATAAAAGATCATTCTAATAGAAAAGTAAAAAATATGTAAAGGCACAGAATATTTGATTTTATAATATGTAAAATTTGTATATGTTAAAATAATAACTATAATAATATCACTATAGAAGGGCAAATAAATAATAAACTAGAAAACCATTTTCAGCATATTAGACAAAAGTGTATTACCTAAAATTCTCAATATATAGAGTTTTTACAAATTAAAAATTACAGACCTATCTTTTTAGGGGACCACTGTAACGTTATCCTCAATCATGAGGTTTGGGTTGAGATGACTCACAGTCAAGTTCCAGGAAAGGCTTTGTGATGCAGAATGTCCAACCAGAGTATCTGATACTACCAGGCTACTGGCTAGTCCAGAGCTGGACCAATGACCCAAGCAAGGCTCTGGGCACTGTTGATTGCCTAACTAGCCTTTAGTTCTCTATTTTTATTCTCTAACAGAATCCCAATTTGAACTCGTGTCTACCTCTTTAAAAACTTCTAGTACTCTATCAATATCTCTTCTTCCCTTCCTCTTACTGATACAAATAAGTAGAATTCCTGATTTATATAGGGGGTCATACTTATCTAAAGTCTACATTCAACAGCTTCCCTAAGCCACATGTAGTCACGTGACTAAGGTCTGACCAATGGTGTGTAGGCAGAAGTGTATCAGATGACTTCTGGAATGTCCTTAAAGGGAGAAGTCAGTCTTTCCCTTCCCACTCCCTCTTCCTTGGTATCTGCACGAGGTCAAAGTCACATGTATGTTGAGGATGGCAGAGCATTGAGACAGAAGGAGGGAGCCAGGGTGGGGTGACTCTGCGGCTGCCATGCTAGTACACTCTCTTCAGACTTGATTTACCTTCTAAATTGTTTAATCCAGTTATTTTAACTTTCTGCATCTGAGAGCTGAATTTAATCCTTACTGATAGTCCCTCTCACTTCTATGCAGTCCGGGTGCCAAAGGAAGTCAGACACTGTCTCTTAACTCTAGTGGTAAGCTTGTATAATATATTTAATCTCATCCTTTTGACTCATGATTGACACAAGAATGGGCATGTGACCCATTTTGGAGCAATGAAACTTGAGAAAGTTCTTTTTCCTTCCTGGAGTGTTTCTGAGAGTAGCAATCCTCTTTCTCTTCCAGAGGACATTTGTGTGGATGGATAGGGAGGCAGGGACTGCTGTAGCTAGCATACCGTCAGCCTGCGGAGGAAGCCACATTGGAAGAGAGCAGCGTCAGGGGAATCGTGGGGACCCTGGGCTTGAGCCAAGTCAACTGTGAAGCCCACCCTATATCTGAACGTCCATTATGTCAATAATTTTCCTTGAGCTGGCCATGGTGCACACCTGTAAGCCCAGTACTTGGGAGGCTGAGACAGGAGGATCACAGGTTCGAGGACAGCCTCAGCAAGTAGTGAGACTCTCATCAATCTAGCGAGACCCTGTTTCAAAATAAAAATAAAACCAGGCCGGGGATGTGGCTCGGAGGTAGAATGCCCCTAGGTTCAATCCCCAGTACAAAAAAAAAGTATGAGTTCTAGCTGGGTGTGGTAGCACAAGCCTGTAATCGCAGTACTTGGGAAGCTGAGACAGAATTGCAGGTTCAAGGCCAGCCTCAGCAACTTGTGAAATCCTTAGCAACTTAGTGAGATACTGTTTCAAAATAAAAAAAAAAATAGGCTGGGGGTGTATCTTGGAAGTAGAATGTCCCTGGGTTCAATCCCCAGTGTCTCTCCCCCCAAAATAAGTATGAGCTCTAGGCTCAGATGACCTGGGTATGAATTCCAAGTATGTCATTTCTTAGCTATAAGAGATGGAGAAAAATATTACCAAACTGAATAATCCATGTAATATACTTAGCACAAACTCTGGCACATAGAGAGCATTCAGAGAATGTGCTTATTGTTGGCAGTATTAGTATTCAAATTGGTGAGAAAAATATGAACTATTAAAAAGTTATGTTGAGCTGGGCATGGTGGTGCATGCTTGTAAATCTGAGTACTTGGGAGGCTGAGACACGAGGGTCGTAGGTTCAAGACCAGCCTCAACAATCCAGCAAAATCCTGTTTCAAAATAAAAAAATAAATAAATAAAAAGGGCTGGGGTGTAGGTCAGAGGTAGAATGCCCCTGGGTTCCATCCACAGTACTCTTCCCCCCCACACACACACAAATGTTGGGACAAATAGCTGGATATTTTTGAAAAAGAATGCTATTCTAATAAATTCAAATTACATTACAGAGTATAAATGGATAATAAAATAATAAAATATATTATGGGGAATTTATAATCTCAAGGTAAGAGATACTTTTAAAAGCATGAAATCAAAGGCATACATTTTAGGTTTGAATATATAAAAATTAAAAAGATGCAATATACTAGCAATGCTCACCATTGCCCTCCTACACATACCCCCTTTAAAGACACTATTTTTCTAGCCTTAGAAGGTCACCCTAGAGCTGGGTGTAATGGTGCATGCCTGTAATCCCAGTACTTGGGAGGCTGAGACAGGAGGATCACAGGCTCTCAGCAACTTAGCAAGACATTTCAAAATAAAAAATAAAATAGGGCTGAGGGTATAGTTCAGAGGTAGAATGCCTCTGGGTTCAATCCCTAGCACCCACAAACAGCACAACAACAAAACAAAATAAAACAAAAGTCATCCCAGTGAAACGTAATGTGTGCACTGACTTGAACCACAACATGGTCTCTCTTTGAAGAAATTGAATTAAGTGCCAGGCGTGATGGTGCACACCTGTAATCCCAGCTACTCGGAAGGTTGAGGCAGGAGGCTCACAAGTTCAAGGCCAGCCTGGGCAATTTAGTGAGACTCTGTCTCAAACCCAAAAATGAGAAGGACTGGGGCTATATCTCAGTGGTAAAGCGCCACTGGTAGCACACTGGTAGCGCCACTTCTCCAGTAGCACAGAAGAGAGAGAGAGAGAGACAGAGAGACAGAGAGACAGAGAGAGAAGAAATTGAAATAAGCAATGCAAGATTCTAATTGTTATCGGAGTTTGAACTGAAAGATTATATAAGTCGGTATCCATTTCCAGATATGAAAAGGGTTAAGAGACAGGTACCTTGCAGAAATAAGCAGTAACATGGGCAAATATAACCACCAAGCTGCAGTTACAGAGTGGCAAACATTTTTTTGTTTTGTTTTTATGTGCCAGTCTAAAGTCCAAGGGCTAAAAATATTGCTCAAAGTTGCAGAGTTAACATACAAGATACCCAGGGTTTAGGTTTGACTCTATCGGCCCACACTTCCAAGCACTAGGTGGTATTTCTTCCACGGATGGACGTGGCTGTCCTTTATATGAGAGTTTTCCAGGAGTCAAGTGTCAAATCCAGCTCTTCTGTGTTGGTGAGGATTCTCTCTGTTTTGACAGTCCAGCCCCAAATAGGCAAAATTTATGAATAGCAGTATTATTTCTACTTTTAAACTGACAGATGAGGGTACCCATAAATAGATAAGCTAGTCATTCCCTGTCCCTTTATATTAGTTTCCTAGGGCTTCTGGAATAACTTACCACAAATTTGATGGCTGAAGACAGCAGAAACTCAGAGTTCTGGAGGCCAGAATTCCAAAACCAAGGTGTTAGCATGACCACTTCCCTCCAAAGGCTCTAGCAGAGAATCCTTTGTCTCTTCCAGCTCCTGATGTCTGCTGGCAGTCCTTGGTGTTCTAGGTTTGTAGATGTGTCACTCCAGTTTCTGCCTCCATCTTCATATCATTTTTTCCCCTCTGTGCCTCCTTCTGTCTGTGTCTTTTAGTCTTCTTATAGGGCCATTTGCCATTGGGTTTTGTCCCTCTCAAATAATCCAGGATTATTTCATCTTCAGATCTTAATTACAGCTGCAAGGACCCTTGTCTATATAAGGTCACATTCACAGGCTCCAGGTAGACATATCATACACTTTTGGAGCTCACCACACCCCCCTCAATGGTGATGAAGACGATGACCGTGGCACTTAATGTGTTTGTTCAGATGGCATGAGAGATGCAGAACAGAAAACCATGGGAAGCCTTAGTCCAAATTCCTGCAGCGGTGATTTTTGTGCCATTTATGGAACTCAGTGCAGCCCATTTCCTATCCTTAATTAAGCCTTAAGTTATGTTCAAGGTATAAAGAAGGAGCCTAAATGGTTTTTCAGGGAAAAAAATTTTAAAAAGGAGAGGAAGGTGAGAGAAAGGAGACAGGAGGATTGCAGGTTCAAGGCCAGCCTGAGCAACTTAGTGAGACCCTCAGCAATTTAACAAGACACTGTTTCAAAATAAAACATTTTAAAAAGGGGCTGGCAGTATGGCTCAGAGGTAGAATGCCACTAGATTCAATCCCTAGTACCAAAAGAAAAAAGAAAGAAAGAAAGAAAGAAAGAAAGAAAGAAAGAAAGAAAGAAAAAAGAAAGAAAGGAAGGAAGGAAGGAAGGAAGGAAGGAAGGAAGGAAGGAAGGGGGAAAGGTAGGAAAGGATCCAGATATGGCAGAAGACCTGCTGAGAAATTCACAAAATAGATACATCAATTAAAAAAAAGTTTTTAAATGGTGAAAAATACTGAATTATTAGGCCAGGGCCAAGTCTAGATGAAGACTATCGAACAATTATTAGCCTTTATTATGAAGATTATGCATGAGGTATATTGTAACATAACTATCTATGGCTGCAACTGTCAATGACATTCATTATAACCATGTTTCATCTCTCAAATTTCATGACCTACCATTGATTTGCAAACCTTTAAACCAATAGTTCTCAAATTCAGTGAACATCAAGACCATGAGTGGAGACTGTTAACCTACAGATCCAAGCCCACTCCCTCCCCTGATTCTTCTAGTCTGCATTCTGGAATGGTGAGCTATGCCAATGGGTTCAGGAGGAAAGAGTGGCTTTATCAGTAAACCATATTTATGGTGGGTTTTGAGGGTGGTTGTGGGGGCAGGAAACAGAAGGTGGCATAAGTTTGTTGAAACCTGGTCTGGGTGAGAAGTCACCGAATTATCAGTTATTAAATCTCTTTAAAACTCAAACTAGGCTGACTTGGGAAAACATGTTTTCAAAATCTAAACTGGCTATGCAGGCAAAACACCTGACTGACCAGGAAAATCCACCTGGAGGAGGGAAGTTCTGAACTCTGCTTAGATGAAAGGAAGCGCAGGAAGTGTCAGGGGATGGGGGAATGGCTGGTGCAAAGACCAGGGACCAGGGCCAGGGAAAGCCACAAGAAGCTAGTAGGACAAGAAAAATAATACTGAAGTTCATTATATTTTTACCTTTATAAAAGGACAGACTTATAATCACTTGTCTAAAACTCTTAGGACAGATATGTTATGAAATTCAGAATTATTTTTGTATTTTAGAAGAAGGTATGGGGTATATACTATATATTACAACTCACTTCCAGTAGGGCCTGGGGAGGCATCCTATAAGCAAATACATTATTATTATTATTATTATTATTATCATTATCATTATTATTATTATTAATTTGGTGGTAGTGCTATGGATTGAACCCAGAGGCATTCTACCTCTGAACTATACCCCCAGCCCTATTTTTTAAAAAATTTTTAAATTTTGAAACAGGGTCTCACTAGGTTACTGAGAGTCTCACTACTTGCTGAGGCTGGTCTTGAACCTGTGATCCTCCTGTTTCAGCCTCCTAAGTATTAGGATTACAGGCATGTGCCACCACGCCTGGCTCACAAACACATTATTATTTTTGCACTTAAGCATTTGAAATGTTAAGCTTGGACATTTCCTAGTCTAGTTTCAGCAGAGATTGAAAGGCTAAGAACATCAGTAGTTGGCAAAGACCTCCATATTCTGATGGAGTTTCTAGATTACCTGTGTACATACATGGGATGTGGTAACACAAACAACAAGCAAACAGGGAAATGAGCAAACACCAAAACTGGGTTTGCAACATTTAGACCCTGGACCTCCCCAAGGGAGTAAAAAGGCCAAAGTTGAGGAGGCCAGAGAGGACGGGATCAGGGAGAAGGAATTAGCAGTGTCTCCTTGATCTTCCGAGAGGGGCAGGAGCTTCCCCTCATGTTAATCTCTTTGAGAGGAACTTTAAAGGGACCCTTTGAGAGCTTTCCCCAAGTATCTGAGAGACTCCCAGGAGGACCAGAGCTGACCCAATGAGAGGCTGTGACCATGAGCAAGGCCACTGTGTAGCAAATGGGATTGTGTCTTGCACAGGAAACTCTCCCCTCTGGCTGGGCTAAACCCAGCCCACGATGTCTCTGCTCACAGCCTAAGGGATCTCTCCCCAGAGCTCATCCCTTTTCCCCTGGAGCCATCTCCAGTCTTGCCCACAAGGACCACCTGACGTATGAGTGTGTTCCTCTGTATTTTCACCATATTCCCAGGGCTTTAGGGAAATAACATAAGCGACTCTGGCTGAATCACAGGGAGAGCTAATACTCAAGAAGGGGCCCCAAAGAACCCATGAAAATATCCAATGCAAGGATAGATTTGCTCCTCCACCCAGTGATTGGAAACCATGAGCCCTTAACATCTGCTGGGACCAGAGGAGACCAAAGCTCTGTTAGCTAGTGCCAGCCAAGGAAGACCTTTCCTACTTCTAGCATTCCTTCCCTGCGTTTCCCCCTTTTCTTTCACCCAAGACAGGTGAGAAGGAGCCTGGCGAGGGAGGAGGAGGTGAGGAAAGGAAGGAAAATGGAGCACATCTCTCTTTCTCAACCTGGGTTTCTTACCAACAGCAAGTTCCACCTTGCCACGGGGAGAAGCTTTTGTTGAAGTTAGATTACACACAACTAGAAGTATTGAAGTGAGACCATTCCGGACACTGAAAGCAGCCAGAGGATCTTTAATTATCCAAGAGTGACCAGAAAAGCGTTGCTATCTGCCCTAGATCACATGCAGGTCCTCAGAGAGCAGGTTTGGACAGGCAGCAGGAGGAATGCATCCTGCTATTTTCTGGTGGTACCCTACGAGATCACTGATCCAATATGCATGAAGCAGTGATAAAAATGAGAGAATTAGAAGCCTAGATGTTTTTTGCCCAAGGTCAGGTTTGGGTTTATTTGCAGAGAGTGGAGCCATTACAAGACAATAGACATATGGCAGCGAGATTTCCCTTGTGGGAAGTTTTAGACCACAAAGAAACAGAGCGATGGTGACCATATTTTCTGAAGCAAAATATGGGACGACGCGTCTGACACGTATGAATGCAGACGTGGTGATAACTGGGACAGAATGTTTGCAATTAGCTCTGTCCCAGAAACGCTGGGACTTAGCCACTGTAGAAACAGCAAGAGCCGGAGAGTTGGCAAGGAAGCTATGCACTGGGGCTTGTTAGCTGAGCAGAAGAGGTCAGAGGGAGGCCTGGGTGCTTTTGTTCGTCCCTCCCCACACTCCACCCTCAACCGCCTTGCTGAGATTTTGAAATGATTTCCATTTCAAAGGCGGATTTTCAGCTGCTTTAATTGAATGCTGCGAAGAGAGTGTATGGGATTGAAAAGCTTCATTTCTGCCTTCCTTCAGACTTTTAGAGTGACCCCAGGCAAACGAGCCACATGCTCTATTGAGTGAGCCCCAATTTAAGGTTCACCAGGTTTCCATGGCTTCAAGGCTGGAAACTCATCCCAGACACCCTCCCTCCTCTTTCTTTCCCCCCAGCTCTTTGTAAAAATCTTTCCTTGTGGTCTCCACTCTATAGTTTTTTGGGCTGAGTCAGGTTCTAAAGATAAATCTGTCTTCTCCAGGTCTCATCATAAGTATTGGGGGTTGTTTGTTTTGGTACTGGGGATTGAACCCAGGGACATTCTATCTCTGACTTATGCCCCAGCCCTATTTTTTTTTTCAAACAGAGTCTCACTAAGTTGTGGAGGGTCTTGCTAAGTTGCTGAGAATGGCCTCAAACCTGCATTCCTCCTGTCTCAACCTCCCAAGCACTGGGATTACAGGCGTGCGCTACAATGCCCAGCTTCATCATAAGTATCGAGACAACTCACAGTCCAGTGATGATCGAGGCAATGGGATGGATGGGATTGCCCAGGGAGAGTGTGCTGAGTGAACAAAGAAGTGGGTTCAGGATGGAAGAATTCCCCAGGACACCAACAATTAATGTTGGGAAGATGAAGAAGACCATAAAAGACTGAGAAAGACCAGTTAGAACTGATGGAGATATATCCAGGGGAGGGTTTTGGCTGACACCATGGGAGGAGTTTATGGTGTGGCAACAATACAAACTACTCCAGAGATAAGTCAAACCCGTCACCAGTTGCACAAGGTAACTTTGGCAAGAGCATTTCCCTGCAGGTATGGGGCCTGTGCAACAGGATGAGAAATGTGGATCCTCCTATTACCTTAGAGTGCCAGCGTCTCTCCTAGGACAAGAATAAGAGGATAGATTTGAAGAACCTCCACAGCTGGAGGGTGGGCCCAAACCAGTTCTACCAGCATTACCTCACCACCCACGCCAGCCTAAATAGTTGTGCTGGGAGAGGGGAGAACTGCCAGTGCCCTGTGTGTTTAGCTACAGGCTCGGGGAGGCACTTGCAACTCCCTCACCTTAAGCCAGATGAGACGTTTCAAGAACATGATCTGGAGAACTTTCCAAGTGTCCCCTGGAGTTCCAGGACTGGTGTATGATCCACAACTGCAAGTCTAAAGACAAGAGGCAGGGCTGGAGCTGTCCTCAGTTGAGAACAAAGCCCAGTGCATTGTGGGATCAATTCTGTCCATGAATGGCAGGCTTCCCAGAGACCAAATGTGGATCCTGTGGAAGGGGGCTGGCCTGGGCACCTGGCCACCTGTTCGGGGACAGTGGGATGGACTGGAGCAACAGGGTTGGGCTCATCAAAGCCGTGGAGCTGAGAAGGAGGCTGAACTGAAAGTACCTAGGAAACTGCAGGGGTGGTAGCCGTGGTTCCTGCAGGGGATCTCCAAAGAACCCCCCCAAAATCTACCCTCATGCCTCCTCCAAGTCACTAGACCCCTAACATAGGGAATTTTTTTCTTTTGAAATAATTTCAAATGTATAGAAAAGTTGCAAGATTAGTAACACACAATCTAGTTGGTTTTTCCCCCCTGAGCTATTTGAGGCTGACCTCATGTCCTGTCATTCTTTTTTTTTGCGGTACCAGGGATTGAACGCAGGGGCGTTCTACCTCCGCGCTATGCCCCCAGCCCTATTTTTTATACTTTATTTTGAGACCGGGTCTCACGAAGTTGCGGAGGGCCTCACTAAGTAGAGAGAGAGAGGGAGAGAGGGAGAGAGAGAGAGAGAGACAGGGAGAGAGAGAGAGAGAACGTGCACGTGCGCGTGCTTGTGCGCGCGTGCATGAGCTGAGGCTGGCGGCGAACCCGGATCCTCCGGTCTCCGCCTCCCAAAGTACTGGGATTACAAGCGTGCGCCACCACGCCCGGCCATGTCCTGTCATTCTTGATACTTTAGTATATCCACTTCTGCCACATAGGGACACTGTCTTACATAACCACAGTACAATCATCAAAATGAGGGAAGTAATTTATTAATTCCTTAGGGCTGCTGTAATAATTTATGGTGAACTGGGTGGTTTAAAATAGGAGAAATTTTGCTAGGCATGGTGGCATACACCTATAATCTCAGTACTTGGGAGGCTGAGACAGGGTTCGAGGCCAGCGTCAGCCACTTAAGAGACTCTCAGCAATTTAGTGAGACCCTGTTTCAAAATAAAAAATAAAAGGGACTGGGGGTGCAGCTAAGAGGGGGAATGTCCCTGGGTTCCAACCCCAGTATCACAAAACAAAATAACAAAACAAAACAAAGATAAGATAAATTTCTTCTCTCATGGTTCTGGGGTCAAGAAGTGTGAAATCAAGGTGTTGGCAGGGCCACACTCCCTCCACAGGCTCCAGGGCAGACTCTTTCCTGCTGTCAGCATTCCTTGGGGAATCACTTTACCTCATCTCTGCCTCTGGCCTTCTCTCCTCTCTCTCTCTTTGTCTCTTCTTGTCCATAAGGACACCTGTCATTGAATTTAGAGCTCATTTGGGTAATCCAGTATAATCGCATCAAAGAGCCTTATAATTACATCTGCTAAGGCTCTTTCTAATTAAGTTCACCTCTATGGATTCATCAAGTTAGGATGTGGGTATATCTTTTTTTTTGTGGGGGACACCATTCAGCTCACTAGAATAGTGCTGATGTATTCCTGTCATGTAATCCACAGACTCCTTTCAAATGTCTTGATATTTGTCTCAAAAATGGCTTTTATAGCAAAAGGATCCAATCAAGAATCATATGTCACATTTAGTTGTCCTGACTCTTCACGCTCCTTCAATTTGAAGCAATTCTGCAATCTCTCTTTGACTTTCATGACCTTGACACTGTTGAAGAGAACATCCCGTTATTTTGTACAAGTTGCTATGCTAGGACTGGCTCGTACTGGATCCCGAAAATTGATTGTTAAGTATTCACGAATTTTGCAAGCAAGTTGACATCATTTGGCTATGGCTACCAGGGAAATGTTTATACTATGGGAATGTTACAGTCTAAAAAAAAACAGTTTAAAAAAACAAAAAACGCAAAATCAGTTTAATAAAAAACAACAACAACAAAAAACTACTTCTGGAGAACTAGTTGTTGAACATTCACCAGCACACGACTGGTGAATGTTCTTCAGTTTGAATTTGTCCGATGTTTCCTCACGATTCTATTTGGGCTTTGCATTTTTGGCAGGATCACAGAAATAATTCTAGGTTCTTCCCATCCCATCCCATTAGGTGATACAAGATTTCAATTTATTCCATTAGTAGTGATGTTAATTAACCTTGATCATTAGATTCAGGTGGTAACTATCATGCTTTTCCACTAGGAAATTATTCTTTTCTCCCTTTAAATCAATAAGTATTTTGTAGAGTGGGACTTTTTTTTTAAACCATCTTAAGAATTTTTAAGTATACAGGTCAGTGACCTTAAGTACATTCACATTGTTGTGCAATCATTACCACTGTCCATCTGCAAAACTCTTTATGTTGCAAAACCGAAATCTACACCCATTAAATAGTAACTCCTTAAATTCTCTCCTTCCCCCAGTCCTTGACCACCCTTTCTTTCCTTCCTTCCTTCCTTCCTTCCTTCCTTCCTTCCTTCCTTCCTTCCTTCCTTCCTTCCTTCCTTCCTTTTTTATTTTTTTCCAGTACCGGGGATTGAACCCAGGGGCGTTCTACCTCCGCGCTACACCCCCGGCCCTATTTTTTATACTTTATTTTGAAACCGGGTCTCACAAAGTTGCAGAGGGCCTCACTAAGTAGAGAGAGAGAGAGAGAGAG
>PVJS01004581.1:0-61317 GCA_004027185.1 Glis glis
CAGGAGAAAGCCCACCAAGTGCTGTGTGTCTGTATGTCACTACACCAAGAACTACATTACGATGTGAGACTAGAATACACCAACAAAAGTATAAAAATAAAAAATAAATTTTCTCCAATGTTATTTGACTGGTGGAATGATGTTTTGTTTTATATTGATTTATTTTCTTTTCATCCCCTCTGCCAATCTCTACCTTTCAATTAGTATACTAATGGTTCATTAATGTAAGAATGTTATAGTAGAGGGAATTTGAAATAGAATATATGTTAACAATATAAATAACTTTTAAAATTGATTACATATATGTATTCTTCCAAAAATATATTCTATTCTTTATTACCCTGTTTCAATATGGGTTGGAGAGTTAAAGATTGTTGCAGTCCTTCTTTGAACTCTGCATAGATCTGATATACATGAAATAATAAGTATTTATTTATTGAACATATATACTATATATAGTGCATATTATATATATATATATATATATATATATATTATAGTAGAAAACAACATCATCTTTAATCACTTTATCAGCTCCTCACTATCTTCAATTTTCAAATGGGTAAACTGAGGCAGATAAAACTAAGTATTTAATTAAGATTTTATACCTAGTGAGAGGCAGATGCATTAGTCCAAATTAAAAACTCATTTTTGTTCTATTTCAGGCCACTGTCCTTACTGGAGTTGGGAGTGAGTTACAAATGGATAATTTGGACATTAAATTAAATTATTTCTATTTGTCTAAATACATAAAATCTAGATATCCAAGAAAAAGTTATTGTGATTATGAAATCTTTCTGACAAACTGGTAATGAAAAATCTGCTTTCAAAATGTATTGGGAATAATATTAGGAATAACCTTGGTTTAAATTTTGACTCTGACTTTTAATTTGTTTCATGATCTTATGCAAGATTTAGAACTTCAAAGTATTAGATTCTCTCATACACTGAACTGGCAAGTGAACCTACAAAACTAAGACTGTGGTAGATGATAGAAACTCTATAAGCTTCTTTTTCTGACCATTCTCTGTCACAACAGAACGTGCCATGGTGACACATGCCTGTGATCCCAGTACTTGGGAGGCTGAGACAGGAGGATCGCAGGTTCGAGGCTAGTCTCAGCAACTTAGTAAGGTCCCTTTAGCAAAAGCCTGTTTCAAAATAAGAAAAAAGTAAATAAAATAGGGCTGGGAGTGTATCTTGGAAGTAGAATGCCTGTGGGTTCAACCTCCAGTATCAAAATAAATAAATAGATACACAAACAAAACACAGAGGTAATCTATTAGTCTAGGAAAGGGCTGCAGCTTCGGCTCTGTTTTGCGATGCTAAGAAAGTCACCAGACAGCCAGCATTTCTGTGTCGCTTTCTGTAAAACCAGAATAACAATAGTTGACAACTGCATAGCATGCGTTGCAGACAAATGCAATAATGCCCACAAAGCAGGCTGCACTGGGGGCAGTCGGGAGTCTCAGGCAATAAAAAGGCAACAATAACATTTAAAAATTTCATTTCTAGGATATTCACTATAGAGGTTTGGATGTCTGTTATCCAGGACATATTGTGCTTTAATGAAAAATAAACACCTGCCCTTGTTCATTGAAATCAGTTTGGCAAAAGATGACTTTATTTAATATACCTGTTCCACGACTGCAGCCTAACAAGAACTTGGAAAAATGAACTGTGTGATAATGGTGCTGACAACAAGTGAAAGACTCAAAACAACCAAAGAACAAACAATACCAACACCCACTAAGATCCATCCTGTGCAGTTACATTTCAGATGACAGCCACCTTTTGCCGTGAGTTGTATTAACTTACTGCTAAGCAAACATTAACCTCAGTAGGGCAAGTGCTCTATGTTTTTTAGTGTCACTGTCTAGCAACAGGTGTTCCTGTATACCATGCCATAAGTCTCTTCTTTTTTATATAATTTATTTATTTTTTTAAATATATTCATTTATTGGTGCAATGTAGTTATACATTTTGATATGTGTCAGGGTATCAGAAGCATGCATGCACACATTGCTCATTTAGCCCTCCCTCAAATCCCACCCTATTCCCTCCTTTTCATGCTCAGCATAGTGATCAATCATAAGTCTCTTCTTGTTACATGCAATGTACTATTTTCATGGGCATTCGTAATTTGGAATTGTGCAACATTTCACACTTGATTTAAGATTTATATTTTTCAGCATTTCCCGAGAGGAGTCTATCAGGAATAGAATGCTTTTAAATGGAATTGTTTATTTTAAACAGTGTATGCAAAAGCATGTGGTCTATGGATTGAGGAGAATACTAGGTTTTATGATGTTTCTTTAAGCTCTAAAAATACCTCAGCTCCCTTTGCTCAATGTGGCTGTCTACATTCTGAATGTATCAGGAAGCCTTTCTCTGAGCCTCCCTTAGTGCCCCTGACAGGTTCTTCTGAATGCAAACCTGTTAGAGGAGACACATGGGTAGCACAGCCTGGGTAATCCAGCAGAGGCAATGGGAGGGTGCTGGGAGAATACCTTTGTCTGAGAGTCACCGTCTTGATTGAAAGAGACCATAATAGAAATGACCTTCTAACTATGCTGGTATGAGAGAATTACCTCCTATGAAGAGAGGAAGTAAAATGGTCTTTTTAAAGAGTTGGAGCTGAATAATAACAGAGACTAAAATTAGAGAGAAAAGAGGCTAGTCTTTCAGGAGGAAGCATTGTCCCTTTCAGAACAGAAGCTTTTACAAACACACACCTGTCATCCACCAAAGTCAAACAATGCTCATTTTTCAATGTCTTGTAGCTTCAATAGAATTCTATTATTTTTCCCTCTGTGCAATTTGACATTGATTTCAAATGTGATACTTTGTCTCTAGATTCTGATTTCTTGCATAGAGAAAAATTAATGGAATGTCACAATAAAAGGTAATAGTAAAAAAGTAGACTCCTATTGATGAGGCTTGGCGGGTTCAGAGTCACAGCGGATATCTCATTCTCAGCAGGTCCTGGGAGCACAGCGGTGCTGCTTTCCCAGTATTCCCACTTCAGACACACAGCTATGAGGATGATATTTCCAAAGCAAGTCTGACTCCCAATCATTTCCTAAAGAAGTGCATTCCAGACCTTCCTTGATTCAGTCCCCTAAACCCTTCATAGCATCATCTTGCTGATCCCTGAAGTTTAACTTTCCAGTCTAAATGATTAACTATCTCTTCCCTGAATTTTCTAAAGGCTGTGATATTTTCTCCTTCCTTCCTTCCTTCCTTCCTTCCTTCCTTCCTTCCTTCCGTCTGTCCGTCTGTCCTTCCTTCCTTCCTTACTGTACTGGGGATTGAACCCAGGAAATTCTACCTCTGAGCTATACTTCCAGCTCTATTGCTTATTTTTTTGCTGAGGCTGACTTCAAACCTGCACTCCTCCTGTCTTCTCCCCCAAGAATTGGGATTACAGGTGTGTGTGCCATGCCCAGCCAAGACCACCCTATTTCTTTTACTGTGCATTATATTTGCAATTATTTCCATCTGTTTCCCATCTCTGAATATCTAAATATAACTTTTAGTGTTACTTCACCCATTCCACCCTTTAAACCATAACTGACTGTTCACTATTCATAGCTGCCATATTAATGCATTTAGATCCTTATGTACTAATTCATCAAATTCTCTACTGTACATTCTAATCATGAATGTAGACCCTTCTACTTTGTACCAGGGCTGATATTTTGTACCACTGATTTCTCTGATATCAGGATTCAGTATGTGTTCATGTCAACTCTGTAAATATACGTCCCAGAGTACATTGCATTTAGTGGGCACTAAATAACTCTCGAATTCACATGAAAAGGATTTTTAAAAATTCTGATTTACTTACTCTTATTTCATGAATTCTTCATTAATCAGTACAACTTAGCCCTTCATTTTGTTCATAAATTTCTTTATCCATTTGGCTGAAAGTGATAGAGTTATATTTTGGCCTAGAAACATAAGGCAAGAAAGAAAATGTTCCATAGAAGGTGGAAGATTCTTGTGGTAAGACGGTTGCTGAAATTGAAGGGTCCCTAATTCAGCTTTGGTTAATTTTAAGGGGGTGGTTATCTTAGTGTTTCAAATTGGCTGTAAGTAAACACCATTGGACAAATGGGGTGTCCTAAGTTTTCTCTACTGTCAATTGGTGGGACTTTGTTGGAGTCAAAACATTTTTCTCCATCACTAAAGCAATGAGCACACTTGGACATACATATTCCCAAGGTTTTAAGGCAGTCAGAGAAAGAAAAAATTGTTAACACACAGACTCCAAAGAAAAATTCTGTTCTAAAGTTTAAACAGAAAGTTGATTTGCCACTGGTTTAACTTAGTGGTAGGAGTCAGCTGTGAAGGATCCTCACTTCAGTTCTCAATTATGAGTGAGTACCTAGACACCACCACTACCGATGGCAGTCCTACCTCCCCTGGCAGTTTATACCCCTCATATGTGGAAGCCCATCTCATTTCAGGCCACTGTGTTAGGAAACCTTTTTTTTTATGCCTGCAATTGTCATCTGTTAAACCTGTATTTGGAAGTCTCACTCTTTCTTCATTTTGCCTTTCTACCCTTCCAATATTCAAATACAGCTATCAGGCCCTGCTAGTCTTCCATAATACATACTACATAGAAACTAGTTCCTACAACTGCTTCTCTCACATCATTTTATTGAAAATCTGCATGCCATAATTTAGAATAGCTTTCATTTCCTCTGTGTTCTTCTAAAATGCAGAATGCATGAAGCCTCGTGATAAAAAAAAAGTGCTCTAGAACACTTGTCAAGGGTTTACTGGTCTTTTAGCCAGGTGTGGCGGTGCACACCTGTAATCCCAGTCCTTGGGAGGCTGAGACAGGAAGATTGCAAATTCAAGGCCAGTCTGGTCAACTTAGTGAGACCCCGTCTCAAAATAAAAATAAATGAATAAATAAAACGGACCAGGGATACAGCTAAGAGATAGAATGCCTCTGGGTTCAATCCCTAGTACAAAAAAAAAAAAAAGAGAGCTTATTGGTCTTTTATCAACATTACTAAATATAAGAAGTAATGAGGACAGGAAGACATACTTCATTTTGATTGGTCTCATATAATTGAATTTCCCATTTCCCCAAAGCCTTTTCCTCTCTGAAAATGTTGGCCACCATTTTTTGCTGATGTAGGAAATAAATATCAATATACCCTTTTTTTCTTGATTTTTTTGGGGTTCATAAACTGAAAATCACTTCCATGAAGTTTGGGAGTTAATAATTTTAACAGAACACTCAGTTCTCAGAAAGTCCAAGTTTGTATAACAATTCTGTTAGTTGCTATGTGACCTTCAGCTAGTTTTCAAGTTTGCATCTATTAAGTGCAGAGAATATTCCATTTCTTGGTGATGTGAGAATTAAACGAGGTTGTTAGATGGCTAACCAGAGCAAAGGAAACTCCATTTTCTGAAGGCTTTCCACTTACTGGAAAAGTTCCCATATCTTGCTTACTGGAACCCCCCCATATCTTGCTTGGCACAAACCACAAGGGACTTTTATATAACCCCTTTCCCTCTTTAAGAACTACCCACAAGAATTTAAACTTCCTTCCAAAATTACCTATATCAACTCTCAGTCTGTAAGTCGACACAGGCTCCATCCTTTCCTGGAGATCACCCTCCACAGATTTTATCTGGATAAAGCCTGTTCTGCCATAGAGCCTTCTCTCCCCTGTCTCCTCTCCCCTCTCTCCTCTCTCCTCTCTCCTCTCTCCTCTTTCCTCTCTCCTCTCCCCTCTCCCCTCTCCCCTCTCCCCCCCTCTTCTCTCTCTCTCCCTTAAGCCCTTCCCTGACCTTTCAGAGATCATGTATATTAAGCATACAGAAATATTCCTTATCCATATGAAGGACTCTAAAAATGTTAGAAAAGAAAGGGAGATAAATAGATTAATATACTCTCACAATGAAAGCTTTAAAATGAAGTAGGTTTTCTATACTTCATAATAAATAAGGCCCTGAAGTATGCAATATCTTATATCTTCCCACCCAAATTTAGAGACTCATTTGAAATAAGGATAGAATGAGCCAGCAGGGCATGGCGGCCCATACCTGTAATCCCAGTACTTGGTAGCCTGACACAGGAGGATTTCAGGTTCAAGGAGAGCCTCAGCAAGTTAGTGAGACCCTATTTCAAAATCCAAAAAAGGGCTGGGGATCTAGCTCAGAGGTAGAATGCCCCTGGGTTCAACCCTCAATACCACCATGAAAACAGAAAAAATAAAAAAGGAATAGAATGAAAACCATTGTTACATTAAAGAGTCAATCCGTGTTTGGCATGTTCTAAAAAAATATATACCTTAGAAAATAAGTAGTGACTATGAGAATTCATTATCTTATTTTTCCTTACTTATGTCACATTCCTATGATCAATAAAAATATAAAGACCACATTTAAAACTGTAAATAGTATTTAAACATATATATTTACCTATAGCACTAAGAGAGTTATATATATACTTTGAGTAACTACAAAGAGTAAATGCATATCATTTAGAAGGTTTTAAATTGCCTATCTGTGCCAGACATGTCACTATTTGATCAAGACAATAATTTAGGATGTGTATCATATCATATCATCACTTCCTTCTTTTTCTTTTTGTACTGGGGATTGAACCTAGGGACATTCTACCTCCAAGCTAAAGCTATACCCCCAGCCCTATTTTATTTTAAAAGGGGGCCTCACTAAGTTGCTTAGGCTGGCCTCGAACCTGTGATCCTCCTGTCTCAATCTTCCAAGTACTAGGATTTATGCCACCATGCCTGGTCATCCCTTTCTTCTTTAAAATCCTCCTAAGGCATTGCATCCCTGGAAATATAAACTGTAAATCCCTTTCTGTCCAATAAGGCCCTTCCTGATGTGGCTTCTCCCCATGTCTCAGATGTCATCTCCTGTCACTTCATCACACTTCACTTCAGCCACTCTGGCCTTCTTCCTATTTCTCAAACAACATTCTTCTTCCTAGTTTACATCCCTGCACGGTCTGTCTCCCTCTTTTCTCTCTCCTCTCCTCTCTCTCTCTCTCTCTCTCTCTCTCTCTCTCTCTTTTGTGCTGGGGATTGAACTCAGGGGCATTCTACCTCTGAACTACATCCCCATCCCTATTTTATTTTTTATTTTGAAACAGGGTCTCAGTACATCACTGAGGCTGGCTTCGAACCTGCGATCTTCCCATCTCAGCCTCCCTAGTACTGGAATTACAGGCGTGTACCACCAAAACTAGCCAGTCATATGTCTTGAATGATAAAAATAAGATTCTTCAGATTTTCATGCACTGGCTTCATTTTTCTAAAGAGCCTTCTTTAATCAGCAGTCTGTTTTTTTATGTTTCTGCCTCTCTTCTGCTAATCATATCACATTTTTATTTTATTTATTATTTTCACATTGAAAATTAGCTTGTTTTTGACATTAATTTTCTTTAATATTTGATTCTTCAAATGGTATATAAGCTCCAAGAGACAGAGAATTTATCTGTCCTTGGCACATTTCTATCATGAGCAAACAGCAATGCACACAGCGCATAATGAAACTCGAGGATTATTTGTTGAATGACTAAATAAATGAATAAAACAATAAAGGACTCTGTCCTCTTCTAGCCTTAAGATTCAAACTTAACATAAAAAAGGTTCTTGAAAAAGTCATCTTCAAATCGTATTTAATTTAAGCAATGGCTTATTGAAATACCTTTGAATCATTATGAAACCTTCCATTCGTCAAGGTGTCAATTCCTCCAAGGAAACTTGCCCTTGATCACAGGTTCAAGTCCAGCCTCAGAAATTTAGTGAGATTCTCAGCAACCTAGTGAGACTCTGTTTCAAAATAAAAAGGGCTGGGAGTGTAGCTCAATGGTAGAATGCCCCTGGGTTCAATACCCAGTACCAAAAAAAATTGCCTTTATACTCTCTGAACTTTCTTGTTTTTTTATTTCCTTAATTAGTCCTTTTCCTGACTTTAATCACTTAGTAATTTGAAACAAACTTTTTTTGTAAATATACAGGCCGTGTTTTCTGCCTGAGATTATCAATTCCCAGTGACATGAAACTTGGCTTGCCTAACTCAAAACAACTGGTTTAGTGTCCTGACCATAAAATTTTTTGTGATATTTTTGTGATATTTGTGATTTTTTACATTTCATCGTATTTTATTAAATGCTGAAATCCTCTGGCCCTTACAGAAATAAAAGTTTCAAAGTTGTGCATAAAATAGTTGAGTTTCCTTATAGAAGAGACTGGGAGTGGATTTTCAAGTCATTTTGGCTAAAAAATGATCACTAGTTTCCCCACTGTTATTACTATCTTTTTAATTTGGAAAGCATATCATTGCCTTCTGTCTACCCAAAATACATCGTAAATGCTAATTTAAAGTTTTACTATATAGACACATTTCCATTAGTAAGTACAAACCCAAGAGTTAATCTTCTAGAATTCCAAATAACCTACTGAATAAAGCTTTGGGGATAAAAATCTAGTGCCATCATTTGAATGGTTTAAGTATCGGGGTAGGCAATAACACCTAGCGTTTTAAATCCTTTTTACTCAACTTACAAAATATCTCTAATAATGAAACACTATGTTTGTCTCTATTTGCACTTTTTAATTTCAAGATAAACACATATTTTAAGGTTATCAAAGTACTTTTTATTGCACTAGATCTCATTTTCCTAGTATATATCATGATGATATTTTCTTTCTTGGCTTCTGGTGTAATTGCAGCTAGTGGGAGTTGAGCTACAGAACATTTTTAAATGAATGATTTCCTAGCTGGGACTGGTGGTGCACACCTGCAATCCCAGTACTTGGGAGGCTGAGACAGGAGGATCACAGGTTCAAGGCCAGCCTCAGCAATTTAGTGAAACTGTCAGCAATTTAGTAAGACCCTGTTTCAAAATAAAAAATGAAAAAGTTTGGGAGTGCAGATCAATGGTAAAATACCCCTGGGTTCAATACCCAGTACCAAAAAAAAAAAGAATGATTTTCTGCTTTATGTATCTCACTGTATTATTCTAAGTACTGATATTAGGAAAGTGCTTTGAAATTGGAAAACTCCTCCACTAATGCTTTTATCTCATTTTAAATTGAGGATACATATTTGTAGATGCCTAAATCACCAACATATCAATTGTCTAATTCCATGTGGTTTCTTTCAAATTTTGAGCCAATTGCCGATAGCAGGAACACAGGTGTTCTGGAGCATTTGTGCACGTGTGTCTATACACAAACATATGCTTAAAAAAACACAGAGTGAGCTGGGGGTGGCACAGACTTGTAATCCCAGTACTTGGGAGGCAGAGATAGGAGGATCACAATTTCGCGGCCAGCCTCAGCCTCTTAGTGAGGCCCTGCACAAATTAGTGAGACCCTATTTCAAAATAAAGAATAAAAAATAGGGCTGGGGTTGTAGCTCAGAGGCAGAATGCCCCTGGGTTCAATCCCCAGTACAAAAAACAAAACAAAACAAAACAAAAAAACAGAGTGGAGGGGGGTGGTTATCCTACTACAAAGTAAGCTCCAACTAAACACCAATATAAATAATGACAACTTTACTTACCAATCATTTAACCTAATCCAGGACTAAGGTTCAGCTGATACAAAAGGCATAAACACAGCAATTATTAAATATTATATGCTTCCATTTGAATTTAAAATAACCACTTTCCCAACTCCCTCCCAAACACATCCCCTCCTCCCCAGGACCTTCCCCATGACCAGCACGGCTACTGCTCCGATTGATTGGTGTCTTGGCAAATATTTTTTCTTAATGTTTCCAAACAACATATGTTGAAAAAGGATGAAAGTGTTAATGAGATGTAGATTGTTCTCAATCTTGATTAATCTTCATGAGGAAAGAATAGAAATGGGACACACTTTGTAACCAGGCCTTGTTTTTTTTCTTCAGTTTCAACATTTCTCATTCTCTAACTCTTATCCCTAGATGTAGGATCCTTTGGGCTATTGCATTGTTCCTTCAATCAGACTCTGTTTCTCTAATCTGCAATTCTTTCCTGACTTCTCACATTAATTGCTACTATTCATTTTTTGCATTCAAGATGAGACATTATCCTCTTAGATACTGTTATGTTCAGATATAGAATATCTCCTGAAGAGCTCAGGGTTGACAAACTTAAGTTATAGGGTTATAATCTCATTGTAATAAATTACATTGTAGTAAATCATTACGATGGATTAATCTGGGTGGTAACCTAGATCACTGGAGTGTGGCTGGAGAAGGTAGATCCACGGGTTTGTGGCTTTAGGGACTGTGCTCGTGTCTTTGAATCCCTTTGCTTGCTCTCGCTCTTTCTTCCAGACTCCATGTTTTGAGAGCAGAGCTCTTGCTCTCTTCCTCTCTCTGCTTCCTGCTGTCATGCCCTGAGCTTCAAACCCTGGCCTCACATGGATTGAACCCAGAATCTTCAAAAAACTGTGCAAATAAACTTTCTTCTAAGTTGTCTTGTCAGTCATTTGGATTATAGCAGTGAGAATGTTGATGGAGACACATACCTTTATTTGTACCCTAGACAGGACTGGGTGACACTTTATGATCACTGTGTGGATTTATTCCATTAAAATATTTACTCCTGTACACCATAATACATTGCCTACTTACTTTTTTGTTTGTTTGTTTTAATTCCTTAGGAGAGGGACTATGTTCTCCACTACTCAGGATATGGATCACCAGTGACAAAAAGAATAAGCTTCATATGTTGTCTTCATTTCATTATAAATCATGAGCTGAACACTTCACATATCTGATCTTGGTTAATTCTTCTTTTAGATAAAAGAACATTGAGATTCAGAGAGAAGCACTGACCTGCTCAAGCTGACATAGAGCAACTGCCTGGATTTCCCTGCATTTTGTCTAACATCAAACTCTTTATCCTTATACCAATGCTCGATCACATTTGTGGTGAGGAATGAATCTGCCCCATTTTATTGAGCCTCTGTAGTCTATGAGCATTTATGGTTGGCTGAGCAGACCCATTTATCTCTCATTTGGTTTCTCCACTGAGATTTGACGGAGATTTGGGAATTTTTAAAACCATTTTAAAAGAAGTTTATCCCATATGAATTCTTGCAACTCAGCTTTGGTTCTGTACACAGCAATTTAATTCAAACCCACTGAGGTTTGGGATTTCCCATGTCAGTAGTTAAACAGATCCTTACTTTTGCATGCTTTGTGCTCCAACATTCTCTTTCTTTAGCTCTTTTCTAGGTCTATGAGATTTTTTAAAATGTTTTACTCTAAAAACCTGTTACAAATCTCATTATGTGCACGGATGTATTACATAATAGAGTAGTATCTGTTTTCCCAACTCTTCCCCTTCTCTAGTAGGAATCTTCCTCAAATTATCATATGGAAGCTAGCAAAAAATTAACTTGAGCTGGTGTAGCTTGTCATTTCTTTGTTTAGATTTGTATATATTTTGCTGTTTCTAAATAGGTAAAGTTTTTGTGTCAATGTCTATGGAAAGCCCCATATACATATCTTTAATGTGTGAGCAGCAGGAGCCAAGGATTGACCTGTTCAGATCCTAACCTACTGCTTACTAGTGGCATATCTTGGGTAATTTACTTAAATTTGTGAGCATTTGTTTACTTTCATGTTAAGAAGAAATATAAATATAGCTATCTTACTTGTTTTGTAATTGATAAATTGCATATATCTACTTGATCTAGTCCTTAAGGAAATTTTTGTAAACTTATTTTTTATATTTCTAAAACATATGTATTGTTCTCAAATAGATAGATTTCAGCCTAGGAATAAAGAGATAAAAGATGCTTTTTAATGTGTCTGCAGTGCTAATAAATTCTTTTTTATCATTTTCTATTTCATCACAGTAGAATTGTGGTAAAGAATTCTCAGTGTCTCACTATTTATGTGTTAAAAAAGGGGGAAAGTAGCAAAACTCTACTCTGGAGTCTTTATATAAAATGCAAGGAAAAGTATTTTCAATAATTCAAAGGGTTACCAAAGATGAACAGAGTCAAAGTGGTTAATGAATCGAGGGCATAAGGAGAAAAGTAGTGCTTGGTGCTTAGTAATAAAATTTAGCTCAATTTTGTTGTCTAGATTTTTACTATATGGCTTGGTATGGTATGGCACAGATTCATAAGTAAAATAGGATGGTATGGGATACTTTTATTGAAAAGTTCAGTGTACTAGTCAGCATTATTGAGCTATAATCTAAAGATCAACCACATAACTTAGAGGAAAGAAGATTTATTTTCTTACGATTTTGGGTTCAGTCCATTTGAGACCAGGGACTAAGGATCTCAGGGTATGGAGACAGGAATTGGACAAAGGGAGAGCAAATGGCCTATGGTCACATCACAGAGGCCAGAAGCAAGAGAGAGAGAGAGAAAGCAGGGGGAGAAGGAACCATATAGATAATCTCCAAGGCTGCACCCCCAGGGACCACCTCCTGAAGCCCACCCTCCCAGCCTACCGGGTGCCACCCAGGGAAAACCATTCCACTTCTGGGATTACAACTCTCATGACTCAATTATATCAACTCTGAATATTAATAAATGAGTTCTTTAGGGCACATTTTATATCTAACTATAACATTCAGTGAGCTCAGCAAGAGAAAGAATACTATTTGGGTGGGCAGAATAATGGCTTCCCAAAGATTCCCACATCCTAATCACTGGAATCTGTGAAAATGTTGTCTCACATAGCAAAGCAAATTAGGTTGTGTATGGAATTAAGATTATCAGCTGATTCAAAATGAGATAGATTATGCTGTAGGATCTTGGTAGATAAAATCTAATCATAAGGGATGATATAAGTGAAAGAAGAAGGCAGGAGAGTCAGGTCAGAACCAGAGAATGTAAACCTGAGAACATTACCACATTGACGATGGAAGTAGAGGCCACCAAAAGCCGCAGAGAGCAGGTGACTTCTATAAGCTGGAGAGGGAAGGAAACAGAATTCTCCTTCAAAGTCTTCATAAAAGAGGCTGCTAACATGTTGATTGTAGCCATTGAGATTTCTCAGACTTGTGACCAAGAACTATGTAATATTATTAATTTTTATTTTATTAAGCCACTAAGCTTGGAGTAAATTGCTATAGCAGCAAATGAAAAATTAATAAATTTATCTTGTATCACACACCAGAAAGTGTCTACTCTATGTGAAGAGGGATTAATCTTGTGGCCACGGCTTCATACATCTCTGGTACCCAGAGTAGGGCCTAGTCATAATATATATGCAGTAAATATTTTGTGATTGTACTTAATTTTTCAGTGTCTCTATATTATGGCTCTCAAAAGAAAAATGTGTCAAATTATAACTACAACACTTTGTACTGTATAAACTACTTTTGTAATAAGGCATAGTTAGTTGGTAGCAGAAGTTACTTACAGTTAAAATCTATAGCTGAAGCAACTCCATGATTGTTACTAAGGGCAACCCCGCTTTGGCTATAGAACAAGGAAGTTCTTTCTAAAAATCAAACCAGGATATGGACAAATAATTAATGATCTCTTGGGACTAATAAAATGTACTGTAGAAACTGATTGTGTTATTGTGAATGGTATAGGCCTATTCTTGCTTCTGTACTTTCATTATGCTTGGCTTGCTTGGTTTACCTGAATACTATGGAAACAGTAGGGGCTTTCCACCCCCTACTATGGGAACCTGTCATGGGAACTTCAGTTTGCATTCTAAGTTTGTATTAAATCTCACCCTATATAAGAGGACAATGGAGGGAAGTTGAGTACCACACTTGGTCAGAATACCAGGGTAGTCCTGGCTGCCACTTTGTTTTAATAAAGACTCTAAATTGGCAACTCTTGAGGTCTGGCCAGTCTTGTCTGGGAGGTCATTACTATATAACATTTGGGGGCCCATCCAGGATCCCCGTTCAAGACTGCAAACCTGAGGTGTCTGGGTCTCCTGGCAGAAGAGGCTGAGGGACAGTCTGAGAGGGGTTCCTAGGGGAGGTACACTCCCTGAGAAGTTCCAGGACCCCAGGAGACCTCACTCTCTGTCCTTTCAGGGCCTGGCGGATTTCAGAACACCATCCCAAAGAAAATTGAAGAGTCTTCTGGAAAAAGAACCTCTGGAGGTAAGGTTAGGGGAGCACTCTTGGGAAGGACATGCAGGAGAGGTCAGACGTGACCATTGATCTGGTGTCCAGGGTTCCAAGTGAGGCATCACCGGCCCATAGGTTTCGGTTTTGGGTGTATGAGTGATTGGTGGCCACCATGTATCTACCTCATTGCCTGTTTGCCTGTTACAGTTATCTGTCTGACTATTTGTTTGTCTGTCTGAAAGGAGTGTGGAAATTGTTAATTTGTCTCTGTCTTGGAGTGAATGAAGTGAAAGTCAGCTCAGTTAGTCCTCTGACTGAGTATGAATCTGTGGTCTCACGGCCAGGGTCCTTAAGACCCCAAGAAAGGCTATGAGATCCGAGTGGGCAGACCTTGGTAAGACTGGAGAAAGCTGTCATTCCACGGAGATATATGATCTACAGTGGTACTGAAATATAGACAGTAGGTCAAAAGCCACATTGCTGGGCCACTATGGTTAAGTTTCCACTGGCCAGGTTGGTGCCTGAGTGAGTCCCTGTCTATTTCTGTGATGGTTTTTGTCCGTTGGTTTCTCTGTCACAATATGGGAGGAGGAGCAATCAGTCCTAAGACTCCACTAAAGTATATGCTTAAGCAATTTAGGGATGGTTTTGTAGAGGAAACTGAATATGGTATCTCTTTTTCCCCAGAAAAGCTAAAGACTTTTTGTGAATCGGAATGGCTGGCTTTTGCAGTTGGATGGCCTAGCGAGGGGACCGTGGACATCCAGACAGCCCTAGCCATTTGGTGTATAGTTACTGGGTACCCTGGACACCCTGACCAATCTTCATATATTGATCATTGGCTCCAAAATCCTCCTCCTTGGGATAAAACCTGTGCCTTATCTCTAGGATCCCGTATCCTTGTAGTCCATCTGGCAAGAAAAGAGAAAGCGAAAGTGCCGCCGCTTCTCTCTGCTCCACTGGAGGAAGATGATTTTTCTCCACCCTATGCACCCCACAAATTCCAGCCTCAGCCAGAAAACGGCCAGACTCCAGAGGAGGAATTAGTTCTCTCAACATTGGGGCCCCTCTCTCTCTCTCATATGCGGAGTGAATCTGTGCACAGGGAGGCAAAACTGGCACTTGAGGAGGCTGAAGCGGCACCTCTCCTTCCACTTAGGGAGGGAACACCAATGGGGGAACCTATAGAGGGCGGAGGTAGAAACCTGCATCCATTTATGGTGTATGTCCCTTTTTCTACTAGTGATCTTTACAATTGGAAAACCCAGAGCCCCCCTTTCTCTGAAAAGCCTCAAGCATTAATTAGCCTTCTCGAGACTGTTTTCTACACCCACCAGCCAATGTGGAATGATTGTCAACAGCTCCTGGCCACCTTCTTTACGGCAGAAGAGAGGGACTGAACTAAGGTGGAGAGTGAAAAGTTAGCTCTCGGACCAGGCTCATTGTGCCCTTCTGACAGAGAGGACCAGTTGAATTGGAACTTCCCCTCTAAAAGACCTGACTGGGATCCAAATTCTGAATGAGGTAAGGAGAAACTGGACAACTTTTGCCAAATCCTTTTAGGAGGCATAAGAGCAGCCACTAGGAAACCTACCTAAGGTGAGTGAGGTTATTCAGGTGCTTCACAAATCACCCACTGGATTTCTTGAGCATCTCCAAGAGGCATATAGGGTATTCACCCCAATGACCCGGATACTATCGAAAACCAGTGCGCCCTAAACAGCTTTTGTCTGTCAATCAGCCCCAGACATAAAGCAAAAATTGCAGAAAATAGAAGGATTTGCAGGCATGAATAGGTCACAACTACTAGAGATTGCTCAGAAGGTCTATAATAATAGGGATACTATAGAGGATAAGCAATATAAAAGGCTGTCTCGGGCAATAGTGGCAGCACTTAGATAAACTAATACCTAAAAATCCAAGGGCAAAGGACCAAGGCCACCGGGAAAAGGAAGAAAGCTAGAAAAGGATGAAGGTACTGTATGTAAACAAAAAGGGCACTGGAAGAATGAGTGCCCAAAAAGGGAAAAGAAAATCAATAGCCCGATCCTCCAACTCAGGGAAGGAGAGGAATGACAGGGCAGGGGCTCCATCTCACTGAGCCTCCAGGAGCCCATAGTAACAGTAAATATTGGTAGCAAACCTATTAAGTTCCTTTTAGATACCAGAGCGGCTCACTCAGTGTTAAAGAAACCTCTTGGACCCACGATGATGCACCAGTTGACCATCCAGGGTGCAACTGGACAAACTGCTTCCTAAAAATGGACTACTACTAGGATGGTAAACCTAGGAAAAGGTACTGTAACTCATTCCTTCCTGGTCATACTAGACTGCCCATACTCTTTGTTGGGCAGGGACCTCCTTCAGAAACTTGGGGCAACAATCTCTTTTGAAGAGGAAAAAGCCCACCTTACCTTGGGAAAGGACCAGACCTTGACCAGAATACTAGTACCTTGCCCTTTGTCTGAGGAATACCATTTACAAACAGGCCCCAGTCCTGAGGGAATACATTGTCTTCAGAGTATTTACTAAAACTACAACAGCTGTTCCCTCACGTTTGGGCTGAGAATAAGCCTCCAGGTCTGGTGCTCCACCATCCTCCAATAGTTGTCAAGATATTAAGTACTGCAACTCCTGTCAGGATAAAAAAAAATCCCATGAGCTGGGAGGCAAAGCAAGGAATTGCAAAACATATACATAGTCTGAGGAAAGCGGGAATCCTTGTTCCCTGCCATTCTCCTTGGAACACCCCATTACTTCCAGTTCTTAAACCTGAGACCCGAGACTATTGACCTGTGCAGGACCTCAGGGAAGTTAACAAAAGGGTTGAGACCATACATCCTATGGTTCCAAACCCCTACACCTTCCTGGGCCTCCTTCCCCCAGAGAAGCAGGTCTATACGGTCTTAGACTTGAAGGATGTCTTTTTCTCTCTACCTTTGGCACTGGTCAGTCAAACCATTTTCACATTTCAGTGGACAGACCCAGAGGAAGTGTTCACAAGTCAGCTGTGAACACTAGGCTGTGTTCACTAGGCTGCCTCAAGGGTTTAAAAATTCTCCAACCTTGTTTGATGAGGCCTTAAACTCAGACTTTCTGGAATTTTGCCAGAAACATCCAGAAAGCACCTTGCTCCAGTATGTGGACAACATATCCATTTCCTCAAAAACTGAGGAGGAATGCAAAAAGACTACTAAAGGGCTCCTGGAGACCCTTTAAGCTTTGGGATATCGGGTGTTGGCAAAAAAAGGCCCAGCTATGTCTACCCCGTGTCACATACCTGGGGTAACATGGAAGGGTGAAAGTACACCTTGTCCCAGAACTGGGACAATCTTGCAGATCCCCACTCCAGAGACCAAGAAACAGGTATGAGAATTCCTGGGAGCAGTGGGTTACTGTTATTTATGGATCCCAGGATTTGCAGAAATTGCAAAACCCCTATATAAGAGTTTAAGGAAAATGCAAACTTGGAATGGACAGAGACTGAGCAAAAGGCCTTTGAGGCCTTAAAGAAGGCACTTATGTCCATGCCAGCCCTGGTTCTCCCAGATGTCACTAAGCCCTTCCACCTGTTTGTGGATGAGGAGCGAGGGATTGCCTAAGGGGTTTAACCCAAACTTTGGGGCCATGGAAGCGACCTGTGGCCTACTTGTCCAAAAGACTTGACCCTGTATCATCAGGATGGCCAGCCTGTTTAAGGGCAGTGGCAGTTACCACCATGCTTGTAAAAGAGGTGGAATAACTAACTTTGGGACAAGAACTGCTCTTGACTACCCCCCATTCAGTAGAGGTCCTCTTAAGGGGAACCTCAGAAAGATGTATGTCAAATACCCAAATAACCCGTTATCAAGCACTTCCCCTAGATCAGCCCAGAATAAAATTTTATAAGACCTCAGCACTCAAACCGGCAAGCCTGCTGCCAGATGATGTCCTGAAACAGTCTCTGCATGATTGTGTCAGGGTGAGCACAATAGCTCCATGGAGAGTCCTAAGGAGTTCCCCCGGCCTGGGAAGGGGAAACTCACCTCAGGGCCCCCGGGGTCCTTGGTTCTGTGTAGAAAAGAATTTCAAGATGGGCCAGTCAGAGAAAAGACAGAGATATAATTCAAGGAAAATGGAAACATGTTCAGGGAAACGCAGGTCACCTCAAGATGTGAGAACAGCAGCCCTGAATCCTTCAGTCTCTTTTATATAGCACTGCAGATGGGGAGGGAGTTTGTTAGAGGTACTTGGTGGGAAAATGCCTTATGGGCAGAAGATGTCGATTTCCTCAGGACAGGTCTTCTGGGAAGGGAGATCAGTGGAGACAAAGAGTCTGATGGCCAGTGGGTGGCCAGCTTAATGTAAGGCTTTTTAACAACAGGTGTGATCTTTTGGAGTTCTTGTGGAAGGTGAAGTTCTTTCTCTTCCAAAACAAATATTGTCAGGAAATTCAGATGTGAAGCTCACGCATTGTGTTTGTAAAGATATGGGTCTTGCCTTTTTGGGCATGTCCCAGGCAAGCCTGCAAGGCAAGCTTAGGACTTTAGATTTTTAACTATATTCTCCTTCCCTTCCCAACTTGTCTCCTTTCTACATAAAATTTTATTTCTTCTATTCTACTTCATCAATTGTATAGTGGTAATGGACTTGATCCAGTCTGCCCAACCAGATCTGATGGACGTCCCACTACCAGAAGCTGACAAGGTACTGTACACTGATGGGAACAGTTTAGTCCAAGATGGCATCAGGTACACAGGGGCAGCGGTCGTCACCAAGGATGAACTATTTGGCCACAGTCCCTAAACAAAGGAACATCAGTCCAAAAGGCAGAACTCATAGCACTAACCCAGGCCCTAAGGTGTGGAAGAGGAAAGGCCACCACTGTATATACAGACAGCCAGTATGCTTTTGCCACCGCACATGTGCATGGGGCACTGTACAGGTAGAGGGGCCTCCTTACTTCCGCTGGTAAAGAAATAAAAAACAAAGAGTAGATTTTGGACCTCTTGGAGGCCAAATGGTTACCCAAGAAAGTAGCCATCGTCCATTATAAGGACACCTGAAGGGTGAGACCCCCAAGGCCCAAGGGAACAGAGCAGCAGACTTGGCTGCCAAAGCAGTAGCCCTAGAACCAGTGGGACCACTTGAGATCCTGGTTATGCTCCCAGAACCCAATTTGCCCCATCAACCTGCCTACACATCAGAGGAAATAGGTTGGGCAAAACAAGAAGGTGCTAGGTAAAATGAAATAGGATGGCTATTACTACCGGATAAAAGACCCATCCTCCTGGCAGCCCTGGGAAGGCAACTGGTGACTCAGCTTCACGAGACAATGCATCAAGGAGTAAGAAAAATCACCGAGCTCCTCAGACCAAGGTACTATATCCCATGGTTAGACCAGGTCACCATGGACATTGTGTGCAGATGTTCCATTTGTGCACAGGTAAAACCAAAAGGAGGAAGACGGGCTCCAGAAGGAATACACGCCCAAGGTACTGTGCCTGGGGAACATTGGGAATTGGACTTTACTGAAATTAAGCCAACAGTTTTTGGGGTATAAGTACCTCTTAGTATTTGTGGACACATTTTCTGGATGGGTAGAAGCCTTTCCTACCCAAACCGAGACAGCCTCCATAGTTACCAAGAAACTGATCCAGGAGGTAGCTCCCAGATTTGGACTGCCCTTAACTATGGGGTTTGAGAATGGTCTGGCTTTCACAGCCAAAATCTCTCAAAACTTGACAAAGGCATTGGAAATTGCATTGTGCTTATAGGCCACAGAGTTCAGGACAGGTAGAGAGGATGAATAGAATTCTGAAGGAAACTTTAACCAAATTGGTTATAGAGACAGGAGAAAGCTGGGCCAATCTCCTTCCTTTTGCCATTCTTAGGGCTAGATGTACCCCTTACTGTGAAGGATTTACTCCTTATGAAATCATGTTTGGGAGACCACTGCCTATTCTCCCCAAACTGAGAGACACACATAGGGAATAGATAAATAATCAATCCCTTCTTAAGTCATTATAGGCTCTACAACAAACCCAAAAGTCCATCCTCCAGACAGTTGGACGAATAGACCCCCAACTTGCCATGGAGCCCACCCACCAGTTCCAGCCTAGCGATCTGGTATGGGTCAGAAGAATTCCAGCCCGGACACTGGAGCCAACCTGGAAGGGCCCATATCCTGTGGTCCTAACCACTCCAACTGCAGTAAAGGTGGCTGGACTTTCTTCTTGGATTCATCATACCCAGCTAAAGAAGGCTGCAGAGGAGGAAGGAAAATGGACTGTTGCCAAGACTATAGACCCACCAAAGATAAGACTCAAACGGGTTCCTAATGTGCCTTTTCCTTTTCCTGTGGCTCATTGCTCCAAAAGGAGTGGAGCCCACTGCCTCCCACCACCCAGTTACTTGGAGATGGGACCTCAGAAAAACCAAGGATGAAATGGTACTTGCTAATGTAACCACAGATAGCCAGTCCATTTTCAGAGTAGACCTTTGTGATTTAATAATTTATACATATATAGTTGTGGGACCCTACTCAGGAGACGTACTTAAATGTGGGGATAAAGGGTTTGAAAGGACATTACAAACCTATTGGTTTTATGCATGTCCGGCAACGGGAGCATCAATTTGTCATGTAGATGGTGAATATTATTGTGCAGATTGGGATTGCAAAAACAAAGAATCTTGGACTCATAAAGACCCTCACATTTGAGTTCAGCGAGAGCCATTGCCTAAAATCTGTTCCCCCGGTAATTATAACCCCCTAACTATTAAGGTTTTAAGGTGGACATCTAGTGGTCATTACTGGGAAACAAGTAGAACATGGGAATATGACTAGAAGTCAAAGACAGAGATCCTGGAGGCAAATTTACCATTCAGAAAAGGGTCCCACATAGAGCCCAGCTCCCCATTGGTCCAATTAGTAACCTTTACTTACCAACACCTAAAATACCTCTGGTTCTGTCAAGCACCCCAAACCAGGCCCAAAACTCAGAAGCAAGCCCATCAATCATGGAAACTCTAATAAAGATACATAGGACTCTTAACCATTCCTCACCGAATTTAGGCCAAGATTGTTGGCTATGCCTAGACCTCAGGCCTCCTTATTACATAGGTACTGGAGAAAACCAGACCATCACTCAGCTCACAAATCACACTAAGTGTGATTGGGATCATCCTCAGATCACTCTGGGTGACCTGCAGGGACAAGGGCCTTGTGTTGTATCTTCTGGCTCTGACTTAAATAATTCTCCCTATAAAAATGTCTGCAGCCGTAGTCAGTGCACCAACCACAACACTAATCAATGGATATTTTTCCAGGCCTCTGAGGCCACCTGCTTGGCGTGTACTAATGGACATACTAAGTGTATAGCCTCTGATGTTTTTGAGGAAGATTTTGGGCAAAACTTCTGCCTACTGTTTTATGTCAACCCCAGATATTTGTCTACAGTGGAGAAGAAGGTAGAGTCCATCTCCACATAGATTTTGAAGATCTCAGACAACTGAGAATGAAAAGGGCAAGCCCCGTATTGGTTCCCCTCTTTGTAGGACTAGGAATTGCTGGGTCCATAGCTATAGGAACCTCAGCTCTAATAGTAGGAGATAAGAACTTCAAGGAGCTGAGTGCCCAGATAGATGTCAACCTAGGACACTTAAAAAATTCTCTGCCTCGATTAGAAGTCCAGGTTGATTCTTTAGCTGAGGTAGTACTCCAGAACCGAAGAGGCCTAGATCTCCTATTCATAAAGGAAGGCAGTCTCTGCATGGCCTTAGGAGATACTTGCTATTTATATGCTAACCAATCTGGAGTGATCAGAGAAAGTTTGGCCCTAGTTTGTCGACACTTACAGGAAAGAAAACTTATGCGTGAATCCACTAACTGGTATCAGGCCCTATTGTCCTGGTCCCCTTGGCTTACCACCTTGATCACAGGCTTGGCAGGACCCCTGATTCTTTTACTCCTAGCCCTAACCATTGGCCCTTGTTTGACTGCATATATCAGAAAACAAATAAATGTGGTAAAAATCTTAGTTTTAAAGGAACGGTATAATCCTATACTGACAAATGATGAGTCGATGATTTGATTCATACCCATAGAACCAGTGGGTAATGTGATAATGCATAGTTAGTTGGTAGCTGAAGTAATTTACAGTTAAAGTCCGTAGCTGAGGTGACTCTATGATTGTTACTAAGGGCAACTCCGCTTTGGCTATAGAACAGGGAAGTTCTTTCTAAAAATCAAACCAGGATATGGGAACATAATTAATTTATTCATCTACTCATATTCAATGAAAGTGGGTGTTTAAGAATTGTGCATGGTACTAGGAAATGAAACAAAATAGTTAAATGGAATCTAATAGTTATTTCAGACATAGAAATAGTAACTGAAGATAATAGTATAAAGTCATTAGTAACATAAGGCAGACTCAACACGTTTAAATATCTCTAGAAATACAATTTTAAAATGACTGTAGAGTGTGTGTGTGTGTGTGTGTGTGTGTGTGTGTGTGTGTGTGTTAATAATTGCAAAGCAAATGTGAGAAGATTGATTAACATACAGGATTTTCAGAATGCAGATTCTCATGTAGGGAGTGGATGGGAAGTAGTAACTTCCATATCTGAGCAGAGGTAGTCATAGCTATAAGTGCTCACAAGAATAGAACCAGAAGTTAGGAAACTGGGTTGCCATCAAAACCCTGCAAAAGCTCAAACTTGAGAGATTCCAAGTACCACAAATGGAGAAATGTTAGATGGCTAACCAGAGCAAAAGTAACTTCATTTTGTGAAGGCTTTTCACTTACTAGAAAAGCCCCCCATCTCACTTACTGGAATGCCCCCATATCTTGCTTGTCATGGACTTCAAGGGCCTTTAGATAACTCCTCCCTTGCCTCAAGGATCCCCACTTTCCCATCATAAGAGCTACCTACCAGAATTTGAATTTCCCTACTGATTAACCTCTATAAAGCCTCAGCTTATTAGTGAACAGAGGCTCCATCCTTTCCTGGAGACCCCCCACCCCCGCACACAAGTTTTATCTCAATAAAGCCTGTTCCATAGAGCCCTCTCTCTTGCTCTCCTTTCCCTCCTCCTACTCTTTCAAGAACAAGACACAGGCTGAACACCAGGGGGACTAATTGAAAGTCTGTATCAGGCAGTCTTCTTCTGCATTATCCTCCTCTTCTAAAGAAAGAAAACAGCATATGTGTATCCTTTGATAGACACTGTAAGTTCATTGAATAGTTCCATTTACTACCTTCCCTCCTCCTTTCCTATGTTCAGTGTTTTACCTTGAAAAGCTAGACATTCACCTTCCCATCCTCTAAAAGCCTTTTGGATGGCTTTGCTTTGCAAAACCAATCTGACCAACACATTTTAGTGAGCAACACCAGTGGGCCCCTTTTGGTAGCCTTTAGCGTGTAACTACAACAGGATATTTACCTGAGTAAATGACTAAGAAAATTATGAATACGTTGTCCTTGACATTGTTAAGCTCTTGAACTAATGACAATGTTCTAGTTCCCAGTTTACCATTATGTGAAAAAATTAAGCCACTATTTGCTTAAGCTGCTAATGGAAGTGTTTTCTGATACTTGGAAGCAGAATCATTTACAAAAAATGCATGTTCATAAAAGTTTAGTCAAAGCTGAAAGAGTATATGTGTGTGTGTGTTTGTGTGTGTGTGTGTACATACATATATTTACATTAATACATTTCATTCATACATGTATGAAAATGCTTATGGATCAAGGTCCTGAGGGCTTGGTGGAGAGATAAGCTTTGAAAGGAGGACAAAAAACATAGCTCTACTGAGGAAGGATAGCTGTAAGGATCCATATAGTTCAATTAAGCAAACAGGAGGGGGTCGCGTGATGAGGCACCTTTTGCCTGAAAAAATTTTCTTCATAAAGTATGGTGCACAGTTCTGATATGTGTTTATGCAAACAGTGATGTGAGCTTTTATAACTATAGGTACTTGCTCAGTAAAAGGTCTGAGGGTTTAAAGGAAATTCAAGTTTGTGGTCACAGTTGAGCTGACTGGGCTGGAAGTTGACTAGAATCTGGAGAGGAGATTTACACATTGCAGGTGCACCATGATTACATGTTCATGACTCAGAGATAGATCTTAACACAACATGCAATAAGAGAACTGACAGTGAAGATCATGGGTGCATTTTAGGTCTGTACCAACTAGGCAGCATCATTTAATCAAAAGAACAGGGGTTTTCGAGTTAGCCCTGAAGACATATCTTGTCTTCTAACTATATAAATTACTAGCTATATGACATTAGGTGGTTTTCTTTACTTCTCTGAGACTTGATTGACAAAACACAAAAAGTTCCATCTGTAATGCATGGCAAACAATTTCCAAACAATTATAAATAATATTGATTATTCCTACTATTAATGATTACTCCTATTACTACTAGAAAATCATTGGAAAATGAGAATCTAAAGGAGCTAAAGGATTAAGAAGTCAAGATAATGTAAATACCAATGAGGAAATGAACAAGAGTAGTTAAAGAGTAAGGCATATGTAACAATGTTTGACAATGGTAAAAGTGAGAAACCAGAGTTTAATGCTTCATTTGTGAAACATTTGCCAGTTATAACAAAGTCTGGGTGCTTCCCCAGTTGTGATTTGCAGGAGAGGGTGGGAAGGATGTTGGAGAAGCCATTATATCAAAGTCAACTACTATGCTGAAAATGGGAAGGAGGCGGGGGGAGGCAGGGGCGGTGGGAACTGGGGAGGGCTAATTGACCGATGAGTGCATGTATACATCATCCACCGTGAAATCCTTCAAGATGTATGATTGCAATGCACAGATAAAATTAAATTAAAAAAAGAAATGTTGAGATCAGGGTATAAAATAGTTGTTAGCATGGATATAAAAAATCACACAGGTCCAAGGTTGAACCCAAAGTATGTGTGGAGGAGTAACTAGTAGAGTAGCAGATAATATCAAAAGAGCTGTGCAGATCAACAAAGCTGCAAGAGATTCATATTCGTGCATAAAGACAGAAGCGATGGTAGGGAGCGGCAACAATGAATTTCATGTTCCCTCTCTGCTGGTCTCTGGGAATGTGAAGAGTAGCAACTTCAATGGTAAAAAATCAGGGTCCTGCTGGGGAGTGCACTTCAGTGGTAGACCATATGTTTAGCATGTGTGAGGCCCTGAGTTCAATGTATAGCACCAAAAAAAACAAAAAAAACCAGTCAGGGTCCTACAAGTCAATTGCTGCCACATTCTGATTTTGATATTTTGCCCAGGCTACTTAAGTTCTTGATTTTCAGCTTCTTCAACTATAAAATGGAATGCCCACCTCAGAGGTCTATTCTCTTGTCACATGAGGTTATGTCTATTACGGCTGAGTAGAAGATGATGCCTGTCTAGCAATTTGCATTACCCTTCACAAGGGAAACCTGGAAATGCATATGTTCCTGGGGAGGTCAGATTTCAGTTAAGGAGTATCTGGAAAGAGCCTCTACTCTCAATTGTGCTATCAGAACACTTCGAAAAATTTTAGGTTCTGTCTTGGCAGATTCCCCCAGCATTCAGCTGGCTTTAAGAAACTGACTTAGTACCAGGAGAAAATAGATGGAACTACCTCTCAGCTGTGAAGTACAAAACCAATCCCCAATTAGAACTTCGCAGTGAATTGCAATCGCATTTTTCACCTTTAGACACTTCATCAATATATTCTATTGCCTTGCTGCTGAGAAGACTTTCATCAATGAGAAGGTAACCTTTCAGCTAGTTATATGGGCGAGTCAGGAGACCAGAAATCGATGGATCACACAGGCTTTGTAAGTGACATGGCCACTTGCATGATCCCCAACCTTGACTGCACTATAGACATTTATTAGGAAAAATAAGTAAAAGGAATAAAACCATTGTGAAACTATTCTACAGGCTAATAGCAATGATGGATAGGTAATATCATCATAATTATTAAAGACCCTAGAGAGAAGATGACAGCTTTTTGCTTCCTCTGAGAAATACTACATTAACTAATAATTGTTTAATTCTCCTTAATGTGGCTTAATGTTCAAGAATTGATTCATCCTAGATTGTGAACAAAAATTCTACAGGAACTACTTAGTAATCCTGTCATTAGAAACAATGTGAGCTCAACTGCTACATAAAATAGGAAAACCTTAAGTGATACGAAGGTATCTTAATTTAAATGATCTGCTAGGACTGGAATCTTTTATTTACTCAAACAATTAGTATATTAGTCTCTATTTCATGAATAAAAAAAAGGAAATGTAAAAAGGAAAATGAACAAAACAGACTAGGGTTAATGAGATAGGACATACTGGAGGGGGCATCTGGTCAGAGAAGGTGTTCCCAAGGTGGAGACATTTGAGCCAGACTTAGAGGAGGAGTCAGGCCTATTTTATTTTATTTTTTGGAACAGGGTCTCCCTAAGTTACTGAGGGTTTCACTAAATTGCTAAGGTGGGCCGCGAACCTGAAATCCTCCTGTCTCAGTCTCCCAAGTACTGAGATTACAGGCATGCGCCATCACACCTGGCTATTTATTAATTTATTTTTGGAAAATACTAAATATTTTTGCTTAAATATGGTCAGTTAGCCTCATAATTATTTTGTGTCATTAAAATTTCTCAAAACATACTTGCCTCTGAGTAGACTGATGTTTTGTGTGACAATCATTAATGTCATCCCAAACAGATGTTTAAAAAATACTACATCTCATATCCCTAAAATGAACACAATTTGAGGATTTTTCTGATTTTTCATTATTCAACTACTCTCAGGGGATAATAAAATAAATCACCTTTTTAATAACATGAAAGACAAAGATAATTCTTGACACTTCTATTCAATGGGGTCTATCATGAGAGGTATGGGGACCACTGCAAGTGGATGTTGTAGTGGGAGAGAGAACTGAGCTCTTTTATGCGGTGTGATTACCTGGGAAGCAGGCTGAGGGTCAGCAGGTGGCAAATGTGAGAGAAAATGTCAGTGATAGTGGAATTCTTGTAGATTATCATATCCACCATTACAACATCATACAAAATAGTTCTACCATTCTAAAAATCCTGTACTCCACCTAGTTCTTCCTCCACATGCCGTTAAACCCTTGGTAACCACTAACAGTTCTGTTGTCTCCATAGTTTTTCCTTTTTCAGATTATCAAATAATTGGAATTATACATTAGGTAGCCTTTTCTTATTGGTTATTTCACTTAGCCATATGCATGTCAGGTTCCTGCATGTCACTTTATGGCTGGATAGTTCACTTTTGTTCTTTGTGCTACTGAGGACTGAACCCAGGGGCATTGTACCTCTGAGCTATACCCCTAGCCCTATTGAATTTTTTACTTGGATACAAGGGCTTGCTAAGTTGCTGAGGCTGGCCTCGAACCTGTGATCCTCCTGTCTCAACCTCCCAAGTACTGGGATTACAGGTGTGTGCCACCATGTCCGGCAGTTCACTTCTTTTTATTAGGGAATAATACTCCTTTGTACGGATGTACCAGCATTTATTTATCCATCCACCTACTGAAGGTTATCTTGATTGCTTCCAAGTTTTTGCAATTATGAATAAAACTGCTATAAGCATGAGTGTGCAGGTTTTTATATGGATGTTACGTTTTCATCTCATGTAGGCAAATACCATGGAGCATAACTGCTTCAGGAAGGTAAAAGCATGTTTGGCTTTGACAAAAACTATCAAACTGTCCTCTAAAGTAGCTACAGCATTTGCCTTGGGAATGCAAATGGGATGGATGAGGCTCCATATCCCCAGCAGCATTTGGTGTCCTCAGTGTCTGGATTTAGTCACCGTAATAGGTACGTGTTTAAATAGCTCTAAATGATGTCTCACTGGTGTCTTAGTATGCATTTCCCAGATATCATGTGATGTTGAGTATCTTTTCATTTGCTTGTTTTCCATCTATATATCTTCTTTGATGTACTATCAGTTCATATATTTTGCCCATGTTTTAATTGGGGAAAATCACATTTTAAATTTATACCTGAGGTCTGAAGGAAGCATGATTTAACCATAATAGACATTTAAATATTCGTGTCTATGAAAATAAGGAGGAAGGACTTTTTTTCTGCCATAGGATGATATAAATTAGAACTTTCTGAATTGCAGTGCCCACTCAAGGCTGTTAGGTGTCAGAGGACATGCTTGGAAGTATATCTCAATTTCTGAGATGGAATGACTTTTATTGTGACACATAAAGAATTCTTTCATTTGTTTAACAAATACTAAGTTAAATCTGTGTTAAGTCCTGTTTTAGGTTCAGAAAACTCAGTGATGAATCAGACAGGTGCATGGAACTTAATTTAAATTTGGAAGAGTCAGATAAGCTATCTGCCTAAATAAGACAGTTTCAAAGGAAGAAAATGTGAAAAGTAAAATGTAAAAAGGAAATGTAAAAAGGAAAATGAACAAAACAGACTAGGGTTAATGAGATAGGACATACTGGAGGAGGCATCTGGTCAGAGAAGGTGTTCCCAAGGTGGAGACATTTGTGCCAGACTTAGAGGAGGAGTCAGGCTTGGATGATGGCAGAGACAGCAGGAGGCCTTGGCTTGCAGAATTTTCTAAAACAGGAGGGACAAATGTGCAAGCTACAAGGTAGGGATGAGGTAGGCCTCTATTTGAGAAAAATAATGAAAGCTGGCAAAGCTAGAGTGTAATGAGTGAAGTGACTGATTGGGGACAGTCTCTCTGGTGGCATTGTTGCCCAACTTCTGTTTCTTTTTCAAGCAAAATCACATAAAAATTTTCAGGTGCAAAATAAAATCTCATATCAGCACTACATTAAAACTTCAGAGGAACTGAGCAATGAAAAGTTTGCCGTGCCATTTTCCCAAAGGCAATCCAATATTAAAACAATAAATAGTAAACCAGAAAAGGAGTTTATGGAAGTCTAACTGAATTATAATGTTTCCCTTGATGACTATTATGGAAGACACTAAAATATTACCCAGCATCTATTTACCACCTTCCTTCCTGTTACTATAACCTTGAATTTGTTGGAGACAACAAAAGTTCCAGCGTGCTAGTTTAGTAAGTCTTGCAGCTGGGAATAACCCCATGACACAGACAGTACCAGTAAGTTATCAGCAACCTTCCAATGAGAAGTTTCAGGTAATCTATCCATTGGTTGATGAAAGGGTGAGGAACAGAAGGGATTGCCCCTGCTCCCCAACCTCCTCTTCTCTCTGGAACATTTTTGTTATCAATACATCCATAACAGCCATTTTGAACTACTAGAATTCAAGCCAGGTTCTCTGCTAACACCACTGTAGAGTTAAACTTGGGCCAATAACAGCGTATCTCCTGAATTGTGGTTAGGAGAAAAAAAGAAAGCATATGGCTTCAATATTAGTTGGGCTTTCTCTTATTCAAAATCACATTTCTAATTGCTACAACTATTTGAGTTTTCTTGAAAATTAAATATCAAATAGGCTATTTTTTATTTTAGGGGACACATTATGTGCGATCTCAGAATAGTTGCTGAGTATTCAATGAACACAGACAGGAGAAGGAAGCATCCATGGAGCTCTTTTCAGGAGCCACACAAAACCCTCAAAGCTGCACTTATTTAATCACTCCAGCAACACTAGGAAGCAGGTGCTGTTAACTTGCACATTTTATAGATGAGAATTCTGAGATTCAAAGAATCAAGTAACCGCTCCACGGCCACACACATCATGAGTGTTGCAGTAGGATTTGATCCACGTTCCAGGACCCCCATCTCTAATCACCCTGCAGGACGATCTCCTAGAATTAATGAGCCACTTGATTATACAAAATTAAATCAACCAAACTAATGATACTGTGTATACTAACCTTGATTCCTTCACAGTTGAAAGAAAATGGATTAATAAAGAATGACGTGACTTTCCCCAAGGTCATATATATGCATGAGCACACATATATATGGCCTTGGGGAAAGTCACTATGTATATATAATATATATATAGTATATATAATATTTACTTATATAATATATTTTCATATATATACCCACTATATATATATATATATATATATATATATATTCGTGTTCAGTCTTTATGCATACATTTAAAATGTCTATTTAATGCAATTTTAGGGAAAACACTGACAGATTGTTAAGAAAACAAATTAGAGGACAACCTGCTAATTAAACTTATTGAACACAGTGTGCTTCTGTGTGTTTTGGAAACTGAAATTTGGGAAAACATTTGGACACAGCCTCCGCAGCTGTCAAACGCTCTTCTTGAGTTAGAGGTCCCCCATCGTCCTGGCCTGATTTCAGTGCCCTGTGTACCCAAGAGCCTCCTGAGAATCTCACTTCAAAGGAACTTAAGTCATCACTGTCCTCTTTCAGTTCAAACCCATAACTATGCACAGAACAAAGTTGACAGTAAAAGAGTCTTTAAACACGTACAATAATCGGGTTACAATCATTTTAGGGCAATTATCTCGTAATTAATCTGTTATTCTATAACATGGGTTTTTAAATGCTGGCATCTCCTTAATCACTAATACTATTAAGATTCCCTCCTATCATTGATGCCAATGCCAATATATTTTCTAATAATCTAGTTGAGGGTGCATTAATAAAAAATCAAATATATAGAAATATTTCTTTCTTTCTCTGTGTGTGAGTGTGTGTGTGTAAAGACATCATGCATTCATGCAGAACTCAGAATTTCTAAATCTTATCCAGATAAACCAAATAGACTTCACACAATCTGAACATTCAGACATTCAAGTTGTCAAGGATGTTAAATACACATCCTATTCCATTTAGCTCTCTACTTAGTTTTCACTCACAGGGAGATTTCCCTTACACTCTATAAAATAGCATATTCTCCTGAATAACTACCAACTCTTTATCTCTTGCCTCATTTAGCTTCTGAGAACCTAATGTTATTGAATGTGTATTTGTTTGCATATGTATCATCTACCATAGCTCTAGAGTGTGTTTGCCTTACTCTCTGTTACATAGTTGGGAACTTGAACAGGGTTGGGTTTTTTTGTAGGTGCTCATTAAATGCTCGGTGAAATCACTAATGGATGTGTATTTGTGATTTCTCCTCTGAACTAAATTATTTGCCAGTGGCACTAACTACATATTCATCATGGCTAACATTCATGTGATGTGTTTTCATCATAGAGTTTGATGAGTATTCTCTCCTGAGGCAGTTACCCTCTTCATCACCTGTGATATCACAGCTTAATTAGGACAATGCTCTAAGTACATTTAATTATAAGATTAAATGCTCTTTCACAATTATTTTGATAACAGGAAGTCACTGACTCTATACTGAAAGAAACAAAGCATTATGCTTTATTTTAATATAATGCAACTTAGTAAGGACCACATAATAATTATTCAGGATTTCATTTCAAAAATTTGCCTTGAGGACTGGGGCAATATTAACTGGTATGAGAGTTAAGCACAGGTGGGAAATAATTATTTTCATTCTTATCTTTTTGTGACTATAATCCAACAACTTACTTTCATTATGCATAATACCAAGGGAAAAGGGGAAAAGTGTTTAACAAGATGACTTTCTGATAGAAGCGTGTGCTGTCATCCTTGAAGGTGAAAATTGGTATGTGATGCAAATCGCAAGTATGTCTCTCCATAGAGGGGGTTCTAAACCACATTTGATACTGAACATTTCACAGATAGATAATAAAATATTACTGGAAAAAATCAGAACTCCTTCCTTAAAAGACAGGTTTCGGCCGGGCGTGGTGGCGCACGCTTGTAATCCCAGTACTTTGGGAGGCGGAGACTAGAGGATCCGGGTTCGTGGCCAGCCTCAGCTCTCGCTCTCTCTCTCCCTGTCTCTCTCTCCCTCTCTCTCTTTGTCTCCTTAGTGAGGACCTCCGCAACTTCATGAGACCCGGTTTCAAAATAAAAGTATAAAAAATAGGGCCGGGGTCGTAGTGCGGAGGTGAGTTATGACCATTTTATAGTTTTATTTAAACATGAGTAGTATTTTTTATATTTTACCTATTTTTTAACAAATATTTATTTGGCTGGGCATGGTATTGCACTTTTATAATCCCAGTAATTGGAAGGCTGAGACAGGAAGATCACAAACTCAAGGCCAGTCTGGACAACTTAGTAAGACCCCTGATGCAAAAAGAGGGGGCTGGGGTGTAGCTCAGTGATGAGAGTGCTCCTGGGTTCAATCCTCAGTACCACACACATATAAAAATTTATTTGAATTTGAATATTTCAGAAATGACAATTGAGATTAAAATCCCTTTGCTCTGAAATATTTAACCAGAGGATCAGGTACAGTATTTAATTTAAATTAAAACTAAAAATAATTTGTTTACAAGTACATTGAAAATGACATTGGGTCCGGCATGGTGGCACATGCCTGCAATCCCAGAAATTTTGGAGGCTGAGACAAGAGGATCTCAAGTTCAAGGCCAGAGCATAATAACTTAGTGAGACCCCATTTCAAAATTTAAAAATCAGGGCTGGTGGTGTAGCTCACAGGTAGAATGGCCCTGGCTTCAATCCCCAGTTCCATAAAAGAGAGAAAGAAAGAATGAGAGACTGACATGTTTTACTGTGATTAGTTTTACACCAATATCTTTATATTTAGTATAGATTAAAATTGTGTATCACAAAAAGGAAGGGACAAATGTTTTCATTAATATGTGCAACCTAAGGAGTAGTAGGGTCACACAAGGGACTCCGGTTGATAATGGAGAACCCTCAGTGGAACAAGGGAAGTGGTACAAGGGAAGGGGGAGGGCAAGAAAGAAGTGATTTAATGGAATTACTATCATAAACAATATGTACATGTGAAAATATACTAACACCATTCTTGGTACTTCATACAGGTGGGGGGAGGCGGGGGGGCACTAAGAGCTGTGTGCATATATGTTAACATCAAATAGATATTCATTGCAATGTAAGACTCCAATGCACCAATAAAAGCACGTAAAAAAATTGTGTATATATTAGGGCATTTAAAAAATGCCCATGAAATGAACCCTCCAAAGATTTCATATCTGTACTTTTCTTGTTTTAATTTAATTTGCGTGTTATACAACAAAACAGCAAGGTGAGAACAAGGGTTTGCTTTGTTATGGATATCTTGCAACAAATAATATGTTGCAAATATTCACTTCATTCACAGGAAAAATCCAATTAAATATAATTAACACTTCATATTGTGCTTTGACAATGCTTTCTTTATATTTTTATTGGTGCATTGTAATTATACATCATAGTAAGGTTAAAAGCAATACAAATATACATGCACACATCACTTGATATATTTTGACAATGCTTTTCTAAGGAATCAGAAACACAATGATGTTAAGTTTAAAAGTACTATAGTATAAGTGAATAATATTCAAGGGTATTCTTGTAAATTTTGCTAAATGTTATCTCCTAAATATCACCCCCACTACCAGATTCAAGGAAAAATTAAGTCATCTTTTTTAATGATTGATAAAACTATCAATATAAACACATGTCACAAACCTTTTTTAATGTAACAAACAGAACAGATATTAGTCAAGACATATTAAAGCTCTACCATGGCTCGTATTCACATATTCTATAACCTAGCATTGCTAATACAAATACTAGCAGAAACCAGGAAGGTAATGGAAACAAATAAAAAAATCAGATGAGGACAAATATTAAATCACACAACTCGTTGAATTTGTCTTTCATTTTCTATTTGTTTGTGAGGCTCCGATTATAGAAAACAGTTCTTACTGTAGGAAAGCAACAGTGCATCTACCATGGAAAACAACAATTCCTGTATGGATCTAGTATCAGGAAAATACAGGAAATAGTGAGAAATGTGTGAAACTAGAAAGCAAATGTCCTGCCTAAACAGGGAATCTTTATTCAGTGTCATGGGGTGCGGGGGGAAAGGTATATGGTTGATAGTAGATCTTCAGCTCTTTCAGAAAATGCTAAATTTCCTCTATTTTATGAGAAATCTCCTCATATTCAACTGCTGGAAAAACTCATTTAATTATGTGTGCTAAGAATGTATCAAACAAAATATATTTGATGTGGGAGATTTACACACGAATCAAAGGCTTGAAATCAGATTCCAAACACTTATCTTTATGCATTTTGTCACAGATGTTTCCTCACAGATTTTTCTTAGTTAATTGGAAATTATGCATAAAACTACCTAAAAATAGAGAAAACTCTAAGATAGATATAAAATTTACAAAGGGAAGAGAAATTTCAAATGAGAAGAAATAAAAAGATAACCTTGTCGGTAAACCTTGATGGATGCATACGTTTTCTACATATAAAAGGAAAGAAAAAACTAGGCAAAAGATGAAAGTTGAGAAACATAGGTTACGTTACATTCATGAAAACTATGCATATATTTTTGTAGCAAAAAATTAAATTAAGAGAATGTGGTCAAGAGAAAAATAAATTTAGAGGACTTTAATGATATCTAGTGTTCTAGGTTCGGAAATGTATGCCTAAATTGATATTGTATTTGCAATAAAGATTTGTTAAATTAATTGATATTCCTTGGGTAAATGCTCATATATCTAAAAATTATTAATATAATGCACAATATTACATACAAAATATTTATTTTAAAAGCATTTTAGAGGCTGGGCGTGGTGGCGCAAGCTTGTAATCCCAGTACTTTGGGAGGCGGATACCGGAGGATCCGGGTTCGCGGCCAGCCTCAGCTCTCACTCTCTCTCTGTCTCTCTGTCTCTCTTTCCTTAGTGAGGCCCTCCGCAACCTCGTGAGACCCGGTTTCAAAATAAAGCATAAAAAATAGGTTCAGGGGTGTAGCGCGGAGGTAGAACGCCCCTGCGTTCAATCCCCGGTACTGCAAAAAAAAAAAAAGCATTTTAGTCCACGCTTTATGCAGTTTTCTGACAATTTTCCTCCCTTCCAACTTTCTTGGTAAGTGGAAAATAATCTAGAATCAAATGTCATAGTCATATGTGGTATAAGCAACTTAATATTAAAAGAGAAGAATTAGGTTAGTGTGGTGGCACTGTCCTGTAATCCCAGTACTTGAGAGGCTGAGACAGGAGGATTGCAGGTTAGAAGCCAACCTCAGCAACTTAACGAGGCCCTGTTAGAAATAAAAATAAAAAAGAGTCGAGGTGCAGTTCAGAAGTGGAATGTCCTGGGTTCAGTCTCCAGTACAAAAAAAAAAAAAAAAACAAGAAAGAAGAAAGATAAAATTACTAAAAGTTTATTATAAATAATTTTTATTGAATTTTTACACTATAATATTAGCACCTATTTATTATGAAAATTTGTGATTGATCAAAAGATAAAATTAAAGAGTAAGTCAAATATGTAGAAGTTTGAAGAAAATAAGCCACTTCAGGGTTTTGACCACAGGATGAATATGGTATGTTTGAAATCCCAAAAGAATCGTCCTCGTTGCTGAGAAAGACTCAGGAGAATAGATTCTGTAATGCGAAGAAAGAATCCAGGAGGTGTTATGAGGTTACACCAGTGTTCTAGGTATGAAGATTTGATAGCACTGTGGACTATGACATAGCAGTGGAGATAATGATTAGATTTTATACACACTCAAAATAATTCTCACAAGTTTAACTGTGCAATTGAATGCTGGTGTCGGAAAATATTCAAATGTAACTCCAAGTAGGCATCTACTTGAGAAGGGAAAGAGAAACAGAGAAACAACAGATTGTGGGAGGAGGGGAGCGACATCATGCTGTGCTTGATTTTTATATGGCTATGACATCTAAGTGGAGATGTCAAGTAGGTGTGTGTGTGTGTGTGTGTGTGAGAGAGAGAGAGAGAGAGAGAGAGAAAGAGAGAGAGAGTGAGGGACCCTATTTATTTTGAAACAGGTTCTCTCTAAGTTGCTGAGACTGGCCTTAAACCTGTGATCCTCCTATCTCAATCTCCCAAGTACTGGGATTATAGCGATATGCAACCATGCCCAATTATTTATGGTTTTTAATAAAATGTCAAAGTTCAAGAAGAAATTCTACCAGATTTCCTTCTCACTAACAATGTTTAAAAGAATCTTTTGAAGCCCCACACAACCAATGGTTTATCATTATTAAGACCTACTTTTACAAAACTTCACTTTAAAAATAGTTTAGATGTTTTTTGAACTAAGAATGAAATTCCTAAAACTTCTTCCCTTTAAAATAAGAATGCATCCAAAACTGTGTATTCAATACCAGAAAGTGCTAGGATCTTGGTCATAATCCATCTTTTCTCATTTTTATATATTGAGATACTATGATAACAATGAAAGAAATTGAAAAACAATTTAAAAATCATTCCTATATAATATCATTGTGTGATGCATGTAACAATTGATGACAAATATGCAGAAAGAAATAAAAATATAATTTGTAATTCATCTAACTATCCATTACCTCATTGTAAAACGAGTGGGGGAAAATGTACTGAAAACTTTGTTTCAATTTCAGATCAGTATAATTAAGTTATTGTTTTGTGCTACAAAGGGACCCTTGTCCAAAAGTAAAACAAATACAGGTCTTTGCAAATACATTCAAGTAGTTACAGTGATAATTATGCATAGTTTTATTTCCCTCAGGCACTAGAGGAGACCCAAGAGGAGCTTGAGAAACAGTACTCTTTGCAAATACTAACAGGGTAATATCAATATTTTCTTCTTTTATTTTATAGTTTTCTAAATAATTAGAGGCACCATGACGACCACTCTGGATTATGGTTCTGGGAGTGATGAACTGCTAAGCAGTGTTGGATATTTGGGGCCTACTAATCATAATCTCTTTGGTTCAGGGTGCTTTAGAGGATACTACAAAAGGTCACAGCATAAAAATACGTAAAATAGAAGTTAAAGTATTGCACTTTCGATGACACAAGTCAGGAAAAAATTTATGCCAAGTAAGGTGATACATTGCTGAGTTTGTATGTCATGTGGAGAATTTCAAGAGGAAACATTTGCATATTCCGAAATGCTAGAGGATATAAATTCAATGTTTAGAGTGTACTGCCTAGCACCTGTCAACTGGAATTGGCCGCAGCTAAAACACTGTTTCAGTTGTGGCATTTTAAAGACATTTTTGTATGTTTTCTTACAAATCTTTGAGGCAGGGATTGGAAAATTGCATTTTTAAAGTGCCTTCCTATTTGCAGCACCTTTCTGGTTTACCCTGTGTATACAATATCACCTGTAATTTTTTTTTTGTGGTACTCAGGATTGAACCCAGGATCATTCTACCTCTGAGTTACACCCCCAGCCCTATATTGCTTTTTTATTTTGAAACAGGGTCTCACTAAATTGCCCATGCTGGCCTCAAACCTGCCTCAGTCTTCCGAATACTGGGATGACTGGTGTGTTCCACCACTCACCTGTACACTTTTAAACTCCTCCTCTAATTGGAATTGATTCCCATTTTGCAAATGAGTACACTGAGGTTTGGGACTAAATAATTTTCCCACTAGACATAGAAAATGCTCAGTACTGATGTTTGAACAAAAGTTTCTCTAAAATCCCATGTTCATACTTTAAGGCAATGAAGGTGCATATCCAGAAACTTGCTTTCATTTTTCTAAGGCTCTAATTGATGTGCCTAATTAGGTGTCTCTCTAGTGTGCCAGAATCCTTGTCTCGCCAAAATCAAGAATGAGATCACAACAGCAAGTGCAGCATTTAGACAAGGTTTATTTAGAAAAGAAGAGTGTTCAAAGCTAATCAAAGGGGGGCATTTCGAGCCAGAATGCCAAAAATTATCTTTAATCTAGGGTATTTATCTAGCTGTCAGCCTATTGGGTTTCTTCACACTCTCTCAGTTGTGCATTAAGTCATTGTCCAGCAGGGCTTGGCAACCCTCACCCACATCCTAGGTATGTTTTTTAACTTGTGTTTCTTCTAGTTTTACTAAAACTTGTTGGGACCCTTACATCCTTATGGACTTATCTTTCAGGTTTAGCTTCCTCATAAATGCATCTGTAAGAACTTCTCCCTGGACCTCTTCCCTCTCTGCCTACATTGTCACTAACTCCTCATAATCAGTTTTGACACTAAACTATATAAATTTCTACTTGAACATAAAACTGTTAAAATATTTCCAAAAATATTGCATCAAAATATACTTATTCTTCATTGTTATTGTGAATTTCTCTCTCTGAGCTTTTTCCAAAATGTGTCTACATTTCTGTATTATTTTTGTACCTGGATTTCTCTGCTCATCCCTGGCTTTTCTCTGTGTCAATCAAAATGAAATCATTTGGCCAAAGACATTTTCTCCTGGTATTGTTACCTCATAGAAGAGACAGCAGAAAAGCTAAGCAGTTCAGATGTGCTTTTGCTATCCATGTGGGGCCAAATCAAGAGCAAGTGGAATTTAGAATCCATCAGAATGGGAGAACATGGTGAAACTAACTTTCTTCACACTAAGCCTCCAAAGGTTGCCCTGTAGGCAACTGTGGAGAATGCAGCTGCCAGAAACAGATTAACATTTGCCTTGGAAAGGTCTCAGGGTCATGGAAAGCCATGATTAGACTGATGGACTCACTGAAATTAGCCTGTCCCTCAAAGGTAAACATCCCTGTGTCTCTTGCTGGAGCCTATTCTCAAATATCCCGCTTGTCAAACATTGTCTCAAGGATCTTTTGCACATCTTCAGCGGTTTTATTGCTAACCGTTATCTCAAAGACTTTCTGCAATTGTTCTGCGGCCTACCTAGTTAAACTTTAACCCCTAGCCTTCGTTGCACGTTTACTAGTTAAACTTTACCTCCCAGACTCTGCACGTATGCAAGAGCATCCATGTCTCAACCTCCCCCCTCAAGAGTAATAAAAGCTGTGGACCAGTGTCCAGCGGGGCCTTTGCCTAAGAGTGAGGTCCCCTGGCCTGCCCCTTTCAATCCGCTCTTGTCTGTGTCATTCTTTTCCCCTCTGGTGTGCTGTGGGACAGGAACCGACAATAAGCCATGGGAAGAATAATCCTATCAGAACATTAAAATGCACACGAAGTTTCCCCACTCTGAAGCTGAATTACTGTAATCTTAGATTTCTAGTGCTCACAGAAGCTAGTATAAATGTTATCGAGATGGAGATAATACATACCATCCTGGGACTCAAGATTCGACAAAGTTTTTAAAAAGAGCCTCTGTCACCTATTCAAATATAAACAGGTAGACAAACAGAGGTGACTACCTGAATAAAAACCAATTTTAAAAATACACAGTAGAAATTGACCTGTAGGAGTTTCAGATACTGGAGTTTTCACATGCGTCCATGTGTTTTTTAATCACTTGCTTGTGTATTAAGGAAACATGTACTGTGGATGAAATCACCATTTTATAAGAATCATTGTGGTAAGTTAAAAACTAGGTTAATGAGCGTCTATTTGAGATAGTGATTTTTGAAACTAGAATGGAGTTAATAAGTCAAACAAATATCTAGAAGAACATTATAGAATGTCAAACATAGAGAAAATTAAGTGCCAAGATTTTGGCAGGGGAAAGAGTTTGAAGTATTTTAAGACTCAAGAGAAGGCTAAAGCAGTAACAGAGAGGATGAAGAGATGAATTGGGCTCAGATTTGGGCAAGATCAGGTTAAGTAAGGCTTTTTAGGACATGGTGAGATATATTGGAATGCTTTTTCAATATAATGGGAATACACTGGAGGATTTTATGCCTGAGTGGAACCTGATTTCATGTAAATATATTTAGAAGATAATTCTGACCATTAGGTGGAGAATAGCTATGGAGAGACTGGAATAAAAGAAGAGGGTCAGTAATGAGGCAATCTCAGTAGTTTAGGTGGCTTGATCTAGGATAATAATGTTGGAGAGGAGAAAAAACTGGATTTGAGATATGTACCAAAGGTGAAGTAGACAGAACTTGTTGAATGTGAAGTTTGAGAGAAACAGGAATCAAAACGACTATAGTTTGTTTGTTTGTTTGATACTAGGGATCGAACCTAGGAGCATTGTACCTCTAAGCTACATCCCAGCCCTTTTTTTTAAATAGGGTCCTCCTAAGTTGCTGAGGGCCCCCCTCTCAGTTGCTGAGGCTGGCCTCGAAACTGCACTCCTGCCGTCTTAGCTTCCCAACTACGGAGATTACACGCACAGGCCACTACAATGTTTTATGTTGAGTAGCTAAAACAACAACAACAACAAAAAATGAGACATCCTTAGGGTCAGGATTTGTCGTTTTTTTTTTTTTTTAATGTGTGTGTGGTACTGGGGATGGAACCCAGGGGCATTCTGACTCCGAACTATACTCCCAGCCCTATTGTTTATTCTTTATTTTGAAACATGGTCTCACTAAGTTGCAGAGGACCTCACAAGTAGCTGAGGCTGGCCGTGAACCTGCAATCCTCCTGACTCAGCCTCCCAAGTACTGGGATTACAAGCATGCCCCACCACGCCCGGCTAGGATTTGTCATTTTTATTTTGTGTTAATGGATTCCTTTTTTTCCATATGATGAATCCTACATATCTGTCTTAATATTTTTGAATTAATAAAGGAAGCATAAAACAAATTATTTAAATTTAGCTTAATGTTTTTAAAATAAAATTTTAATGCTGCAATTTTTGTTTCTTAATGTATTAAGTAACAAGATCTCACAGTATGTCTACCAATTGCTGTAATTTCATTGTGTAATAAATATAAGAGATTTAAAAATGTCTGTAATATGGAATGTTCTGTTATTCATCTTTGGGAGTGTCACAGTCAATTACAATTCCACTGTTCTTTTGAGATATATTCATAAGGAAATATGTAATTTGAGTAAATTTTAGAAAAATAAAAACAAATAGTTTGTAATTGAAATTCATGGACTCTCTGGCTTTCATTTATGAACTTTAGGTTAGGAAATCCTGATATAGAACATTATACTTAAGCAAGAATAGACACCAAATCTTTTAGGAAGGAATTTTACAAAATATCTAAATTAAACAGAAGAAAAGTAGTCACAGTTATCTTCAGTAAGGATTAAACATTCAACTAAGTGGGAAAGCTTCATCAGTGTACTGGAAACAAACAGAGGGGTGGTTGAGAAATATTTCTAAATTAGCTTCTTTTAGAGATTCTACCTCCAAACATATTTAAATAATGTAATGAAAGCCCTGAGATTGTACTTTTCATATTAAAACACAAATAGAGAATGCATGTTGTCATGGACAAGGAAATATTTTTTTCAGAAATTTAGATATATTCTCAGTAATTTCTATATAATTTAATACTTTAAATAAATGCATTTCATCTTAAATATTACTTACTTTAACTAAGACATTGTAGCACTACTCTCAGGAGGGAAATCTTAGAAGAAAACTTTAAGCTTTTTTGACTTATTAACTCCATATTTTATTTCAAGCATCACCTCCCCAGTCAAAACTAGTAGCTTACTAACCTAGTTTTTTTACTTTCTACATGATCCTGACCAAATAAAATTGAGTTCCATTTTTACAAATTCCTTCAATCGGAAAGTGATAAAAATGCACATTTCTGAGCATGAAAATCCCAATATCTGGAATTTCTGCCGGTCAATACCTATTGTGCATTTCCTTTTGTCAGTTTTCGTTCAGGTAGCTTTCTCTTCTTGCTGCCTGTTTATGTTGGAGTGGGTGAATAACCTTGTTTTTTAAAATTATTTATTGAAGCTGTTCTTATACTTTTGAGCTACTCCTTTAGATTTCAATTACCTAGTTATGTTTATGGTAGGTTTTATCATACTCTAAAATTTTAACATAATTTATTTCCCACTTCTAAGTGATAGGCTCAGAAAAACTTTGTGCAACCATCTTAGCAATATTCTTTGTTACCTTTTTTCTTCAGCCTGCTCACCTCATCTGCAGGTATTACTGAAATATTGATTCCTGGAAGAATGACAGTCTAAGCTACTTAGTTTTGTCATCAAGTAATCACTAATTTGGCAGCAAATACTGTGAATGTTGGCATATGCCATTACATGAAATTTTATGAGGATTGTGCCAACTTGGAAATACTGAGCACCTACTGGCTTTGGAAAATAATTTCCATCCTTTCTTAGTAATCTATGGGTCCTATACAAAGGACTGAAGAGAGATGTTTGGATCAGATGTCATCTACCACAGCTGGGGCTGCAAGGTCGGCAGGCATCTTTCTGATCCTTTATTGTCTCCTTATTGTCACAGCTGTTATTTTAGTACATTAGGCTCCAGTTCTTGATGATGATGGCACCACCAGTATGCTCACTTTTCCTTTGCACTGAAGGCTTAACCCATCGTATGTTGGCATCTCATCAAGATTCTGTTTTAGATCTGGTAAGACTGGTTCACAATTCTTTATACTTCAGTCCTTCGGGCATTGAAATAATAGAACTCATTTAAAAACAATGCTCTCATTAATGAGGCAAAGTGATAAAAATTTGATCTACTTGAAGAGTTCAGATGAGGTCATTTTACTTTACAAATTATTGTAGATTTCAACATTTAAATAATTAATAGAAAGCTAAAATCTAGGAATTAAATATTTAATAAAGTTTATATTCTTTCATATCATGAAAGCTCTGCCCTTATTATGTTTTTTATTTTATGATAAAATTATTTTAAAAACAAATCATCATATTAAATATGTTTGAACTTGTACAGTGCTTTTTAACAAACTCACGCAAATAAACTTTTAAATATACTTATTTATTCATCTTCATCTTTAAAACTTGTCAATGTTCCAAAATAATGGCCTACTTGTTAGGGCTACCAAGGTTCATATTTTGCTTTGTAGAGTGTACCCAGGCCCGTGGACAAGGGGGGCTAAGTTCCAGCTCACATTTTTGTCAAACTGCAGACCCCAACATGTGGCTGCGTCTTCCCAAAGGAAGATGTATGTGATGGTTCATGTTATGTGTCAACAAAACTGGCTGAGGAATGCCCAGAGAGGTGGCAAAACATGATTTTTAGATGTGTTTTTTAGGTGTTTCTAAAAGAAATTATTATCTGAATTGATAGGCTGAGAAATCACCTATTCTAAAGTGGGTGAGTATCACCTAATCTGTTGAGAGACTGAATAGTGCAAAAAGGGATAGACAGGAATCTTATCCTGGAGGAAAGATAAGTACGCTCTCTGCTTGAGGTAGGACATTCCTCTTTCTCCCCTCTGACATCCTAATTCTTGGGCCTTATGACTCACTGATAAAACCCCAACTAATACAGGGTGCTATTTCCTAGTCTGCACAAAGGAACTAACCAATTCCATGAAATACTCAATTTTGAAAATTGGAATACAAATTAATTCTTTCAAAATACTTCTACACTTCTTGTCTGCATTTTAAACTAATGTTTTATTCATGTTATTAAAATTAAATCCTAAAATCCTAGGCCTGACTTCAATAAAGCAAATGAGAACAATACTAAGCCAAATAAACATAATGCTGCAATTTCAAATAATTCTCAAAACTCTAAGGACACTCAGTTTAGTGTGTATCTAAACCATTTTAGAAATGTATTTTATAGATACATGAAGAGAATATAGACATACCTTAAATAGGCATCTATCTCAAAGGAAAAGAAGATGCCTAGAGTGAAACTAAATTATTTTCTTCTTTAAATCCCAGCAGTAATTTTTGTACCTTCTCCACAATAAAAAATATATAGTTTATGATAAACAAAAACAATATCCAGAGAGAGGCAGCTGGAAACTAAAAATAAAAGGCTATGCATGAAGTCAAGAATTGCTAGAAATTTGTGGGAAGCACAATAGATAAAAAAGACCAAAATCAATTAACAAAACCATAAATATCTATGTTAATAAGTCATATACAGTTCTTTAAAATGAATTCAATGAACAGATTTAGATCTCTTATACCAAATATTTAGACAAGTTGTGAATGCAAAAAAAGAAACTATTAAAGGAGATTAAAAGTGTAATTCCAGGGAGCACAGGAGAGAGAAGGTGAAATGGCCTTGTTGCTAATGTAGAGAATGTTCTAGAGGTCTGGATAAAAGATCAACTTATTCACAACATTGCCTCATACCAAAGCCTAATCCAGAGCAGACCCTATCTTTCTTCAGGCCTATGAAGGCTGAGAGAGACGAAGAAGGTGCAGAAGAAAAGTTTGAAGCTAGCACATTTTGTTTCCTGAGGTTTTAAGAAGCCACCTCCACAAGATCAAAATACCAGGTGAAACAGCAAGTGCAGGCATAGACACTGCAGCATGTTAGACAGAAGTCAGGTCAAGATCATTGCCGGAGGTGGCTGCACTATACAAGAGGTTTTCAATGTGGGCAAATCCTTTTTATATTGGAAGAAGATGCCACATAAGAAAGATTTTCATAACTAGAGAGGAGAAGTCAATGCCTGGTGCTGATGCTGCAGAGCAGGCAGGCACACTTCTTAGGGGTTAATGAAGCTGGTGACTTGAAGTTGAATCTAATGCTCCTTTGCCATGCCTCAAATTCAAAGACCTTAAGATTATACTGAATCTAATCTGCCTGGGCTCTTTCAATGGAATAACAAAGCCTAGTTGACAGCACACATGTTTAAAGCATGTTTTACTAAATATGTTATGCCCGCTGTTGAAACATATGTCTTGGAAAAAAAAGATTGTTTTCAAAATATGACTGTTCATTGACAATTCACCTCCTCACCCAGGAGATCTCCTGGAGATGTACAGTGAGATTAATGTTGCTTTCCTGTTGGCTCACACAGCATTTCCTCTGAAGCCCATGGAACAAGGAATAATTTTGACTTTCAACTCTAGTTTAGAAAGACATTTTATTTTATTTATTTTTTATTTTTTTTGCGGTACCAGGGATTGAACCCAGGGGCGTTCTACCTCCGCGCTACACCCCCAGCCCTATTTTTTATCCTTTATTTTGAAACCGGGTCTCATGAAGTTGCAGAGGGCCTCACTAAGTAGAGAGAGAGAGAGAGAGGGAGAGAGAGAGAGAGACAGGGAGAGAGAGAGGCTGGCCACGAACCTGGATCTTCCGGTCTCCACCTCCCAAAGTACTGGGATTACAAGCGTGTGCCACCATGCCCGACTAGAGAGACATTTTATAAGGCTATGGCTGCCATACATACTGTTTCCTTTGATGGACCTGGGTGAAGTAATTGAAACTTTCTTGAGAGGGTTCACTATTCTAGACATAACTCAGAGTATTACTAGCCAGATGTGGTGGTACACACCTGTAATCCCATTACTTGGGAAGCTGACCCAGGAGGATCACAGGATCAAGGCCAGCCTCAAGAGGTTAGTGAGACCCTGTTTCAAAATAAAAATAAAATTGGGGTTAGGTTGTAGCTCAGGAGCAGAATGTCCTTGGGTTCAATCCCCAGTACCACATACACAAAGAACATTGATGATTGATGGGAGGAGTTCAAATTAACCAGAGTAACGGGAGTTTGGAAGAAGGTACATTATGGTTTAGAACTGGGATGTCCCACAAAAGTACATGTGTTGAAGACTTGGTCCCCAATATAGCAATATCCAGGGATGGAACTTTGAGGAAGTGATTGGATCCTGAGGAGTCTAATCTCACCAGTAGATGAATCCATTTGATGAGTTAATATTTGAATAGACTACTGGGAGAAAGAAAGTATTGGCAGATGAGATATAGTTGGAAGAATTAGGTCACTGGGAACATGCCTGGGGGCATGTCTTGTCCCTGGCTCACCCCCCACCCCCTTCTGCTTACAAGCTATCCTAACTACCATGAGCAGAAAAGCTTTCTTCCACCTGCCCTTCTGTCATGATATTCTGCCCCATCTCAGACCCAAAACAATGAAGCTGACCCAAAGATTCACTGAAACTCTAGAAATAAAATAAACCTTTCCTCTGTTGAGTTGCTTGTGGCAGGTCATTTAACACACGGTGATAAAAAGCTTACAACACACAATGACCACAACCCTCATAGATGACTTCAAGTGATTCAAGACTTCAGTGGAGGAATTAACTGCAGATGTGGTAGAAATAGTAAGAAAACTAGAATTAGAAGCAGAGTTGGGGCTGTGACTGAATTGTGATAATCTCATGATAAAATTTTAATGATGGGGAGTTGCATTATTCCTCCTATGGATAAGCAAAGAAAGTTGTTCCTGGAGTTAGAAACCACTGCTAGTGAAGATGCTGTGAACATTGAAATGACCACAAAAGATATAAAAATTATGTAAATTTAGTGATAAAGCAGGAGTAGAGTCTGAGAAAAATGGACTCCAATTTTCAAAGAAAGCCTGTTGTGGGTGAAATGCTACCAAATAGCATGGCATGACAGAGAGAAATATTTCATGAAAGGAAGAGTTAATTAACACAACAAATTTTACTCTTGTTATTGTTTGAAATTACCACAGCGATCTCAGCCTTCAGTTGAAGCCATCAGCAGCCATCATCACTGAGGCAACACCTTGTGCCAGAAAAAATAATTATGTCTTGCTGAAGGCTTAGACTGTTAGTATTTTTAGCAATAATGTATATTTAATTAAAGTATGCACAATGGATTTTTAGACACAACTTATTATACACATAATAGACCACAGTATGGTATAAGCATAGCACAAATTTTTGGAAAATGAAATTTCATGTGATTCACTTTATTATGATATTTGCTTTTCTATGGTTGTCTAGAAACAAACCTGCAATAACTCTGAGGTATGCCTATACTCATAATATTGCCATAACATGATTATTAATAGACTGGTATAATTGGTATAATACTATATCTGTATATGTATTTGAAAAGTTATGATTATATCTATGTCCATTTTATACTCTGACATTTTTAATATTATGAAACTGTCCCTTATTAAAAGCTCTTTAGAAAGAGCTATAATTAAGTTAATTGAAGTGGGTAGCAGTGGGCAGGTTCAGAGAAAATTTCCTCCAAGAGATTAATTGGATTCCTGAGATGAATGATTTTCCCCTTTCTACAGCTCAAATTCGTGTTTATGCATGACCTTGTATAAGGAAGAAGCTCACCAGAGGAGTCAAGGACCTGCAGCAACAGAAAATTTTCTATTTTAGACAATCCTTACCACCAGAATCAACATTCTTTTTGAACATCAGCAAAAGTCTTATGAAAAAGAACAGGAATAGCAAAGATTTCTGAGAGAATGATGCATAAGCCATTATTTTAGAAAGATGAAAGTTTCCCAATGGAAACAACAACAAAGGGCATCATCATTTTCAAGGAAGAAAAGAGAGATGAGTGGTTGACAGCCCCATTGGACATAGGTTCTATGTTTAGATTCAAGCACAATCAATTTCTGTTCCTTTCTGAAATAAATTACATCCCAGAATTACATTATATTTGGTATAAATAGAGAAATGACATAATTGACTTGATCTTCATCTGAAAGTGTAAGTGACACTTTCAGTGAGAATGATTTATATTTGAATGAAAAGAGAAGAAATGTACACAGATGGATTATCAGAGGAATCACTTGCCCTTAAATTTTGGAAGGCAAAGTATATTTTATCAGAATTATTCCTAAATATATAATGAAGAAATTAAGTTTTTTTAGTAAAATAACAAATTAATTCAGATCCTATTGAACTGGAGAAGCAGCAAAGGGCATATAAATTGTCTTCACACGACCCCCTTGGCTCCACTGCTCACTTGCTCTAAGGTTTTGCTCAAGTCATTTAACCTCCTTGAATTCCTATGTTGGTGTATATGTGAGATCTATAAGAAGAACAAAAAATGAGACCTTGTATGAGAGGGGGCCTTATTATTAATTTATCTGTTTATAAAAAAGAAGCAAGGTATAAATCCTGGAATGATATAGGCAGTGCTTGGGTAAACATGATGAAGCATGTTGATGAAGTGACTACCAAGTTAAGGTTTGACATTACCTACTTTATTAGACTTCATACAGGACGGCAAGAAGCACAAAGTATGCCATTAGAAACAACTCAGATTTCTGATATCCACCTCCTCTACAATCAAGAATCTCAAGAAGAATTGATATGATGCAATCCAAGGATTTGTTTGGGGACAACACAACAGAGCTGATAAATAGGCTTACTAAAATTATATAATACATATCTTGAAGAAAAAGCTTTCAACTTATCCCTGTTCTATATGATTCTAACTATATTTTTTCATATATATATGGTCTTCATAGGAAGAAATAAAAGAAAATCAAATTGGGAGGAAAGATGTTTAATTATCCCTGTTTGTATATATCATGATCTTATATGACCCTAAAGATATCACTGAAAAATTCTTAGATCTAATAAAACAATTCACTAATGTTACAGGTACAAAATTAACACACACACACACACACACACACACACACACACACACACCATTTCTATATCCTAATATCAACTAGCTAAAAAAACCCAAGAAAACAATTTCATTTACAATGGCTACAGATATATAATAAAATTCTTAAGAAGTATAACAAAAAAAGGTGAAAGATTTCTACACTGAAATCTATAAAACTTTGCTGGAAGAAACTGAAAGAGAAGCAAGTAAATGGAAATATATTCCACACTTATGTACTGGAAGAAATAATACTGCTAAAATATTATACTTCCAAGACCCTATACAACGTCAATGCATCCGTATCAAAATACCACTGACATTATTCACAGAATTAGCAAAAATTCCTAAAATTCATATGGAACCACAAAGTATGGTGAACAACCAAAGCAATCTTTAGCCAAAAGAACAAAACTAGAGGTAGCATGCTATCTGACCTCAAAATATGTGGCAAATCTATAATAACCAGAATAATGATACGGGTATAAAAACAGACATATAGACAAATGGAACTGCATAAAGAGCACAATAATAAACTTACTCATTCAAAGACAAATGGTTTGCATGAAAGGTGGCAGGAACACCAAATGGAGTAAGGAGACCATTCACTCTTCAGTAGATGGTGTTGGGAAACCAACTGGATATGCACATACAGAAGAGTAAGAGTAGGCCTCTATTTCTCACCATATATAAAGCTGAACTCCAGAGTTAGATGTAAAAGTTAGATGTAAGACTCAAAACAATGAAACATTAATAGGAAAACAGAGAAATGCAATGACATTATCTGGGAAAGGATTTTTTGGACAGGACCCTGAAAGCACATGAAACAAAAGCAAAGAAAAAAAAAAAAGAAAAATCACATCAAACTACAAACCTGCATAGCAATGGGAACAATCAACAGAGTGCAGAGATAATCTACATAATGGGTAAGAGATTTGAAAACTATAAATCTGACAATGAATTTATACACAGAATATATGAGGAGCTTAAATTACTCAATAACAAACAAACAACAAAACATAAACCTAATTTAAAAATGGGCAATAAGCCTAAACAGACATTTCTCAGATGAAGACATATAAATCACCAATAGGTATATGAAAAAGTGAAAAATGCAAATCAAAAACAATTTAGATATCAACCTGCCTCAACTAAAATATCTATTATCAAAAAGACAAAAAAATAGCAAATTCTGGTGAGAATGCAGAGAATAGAAATCCCTTGCACACTGCTGGTGGGAATGTAAATTAGTATAGCCATTATGGAAACAATGTGGAGGTATCTCACAAAAACTAAAAACAGAACTACCATATGATCCAGGAATCCCACTACTGAGTATTTATCCAAGCAAAATGAAGTCAATCTGTCGAAGAGATATCTGCAACTCTCATGTTCATTGCTGCACTTTTCACAATAGCCAAGAAATGGAAGCAATCCAGGTGTCCATTGACTGATGAATGAATAAATAAAATATGGTAGAGAGACATAATGGAATGCTATGATTCTGGAACAAGTAATGAAATCTGTCATTTGTTGTAATAAGTATGAACCTAGAGTATATTCACTGAAATAAACCAGACATAGAAAGACAAGGACTGCATGACCTCACTCCTAAGTGGAATCTAAAGAAACTGAACTCACAGAAGTGCTGAGCAGAATAGGGCTTACTGGAGAGTGGAGAGGGCAGGGTGGAAGGTGAAGATGGAGAAATTAGTCAACAGGTATGAAGTTACAGTTAGACGGAGAAATGAGTAGTGGTGTTCTATTGCACAAGAGGGTGACTATGATTAAGAATATTGTATTCCATATTCAACGTAACTAGGAAAGAGGATTTTAAATGTTCTCACCACAAAGAAATGATTAATGTACGAGGTAATGAATGTATTAAATATTCTGATTTGACCATAATATAATGTATATGTATCAAAATATCACACTGTATCTCATAAATATGTACAACTACTTTCTATCAATTTTAAAAATTGAAAATATGCAAAACAACATAGGAATAGTGTGAAATTTATGGACACGTGAAAAAGAGACACTGTAGAAAGAAACCCAAGTAAGAGGTAACTAACATCAGAGCATAAAAATGAAAGAAGTACTACGGAGAAAAACATACTACGAAAAAGAGCACAATCTTTGAAAATGCTCCCAATTAAATTAGCAGAACAGAGTTGGATATTCACATGCAGAAGAATAAGACTAGGCCACTCTTTCTCACCATATACAAAACTATACTCTAAAGGGACTAAAGACTTAAATGTAAGACTCGAAACAATGAAACATTAGTAGGAAAACATTGGAGAAATGCTATGACATCATCTGGGAAAGGATTTTTTTCTCAGCAACCACTCATATCCCCTGACTACTTCCAGAATTTTTTCAGTTGCAATACTTCTGTGAAAAACAATGAGAAAATGTATGTGTAAAAAAATTGAGAAATTATGCCAGGCATAGTGGTGCACACTTATAATCTCAGTACTTGGGAGGTTGAGACAGGACAATCGCAAGTTGGAGGACAGCCTCAGCAATGTAGTGAGACTCTCAGCAACCTAGCGAGACCCTGTTTCAAAACAAAATAGATAATAAAATAACATAAAATAAAAAGAGCTGGGGATGTATCTCAGAGGTAGAACACCACTGGGTTAAACCCCCAGTACCACAAAAGAAAAAAAGAAAAAGAAAAAGAAAGAAGGAAGGAAGGAAAAAATTATTGCTGTAAAGGGTAATTGAAAGGCATCTATTAGATGTAGGGCCTGTCCCTCCCAAGTAAGAGGTAACTAACATCAGAACATAAAAATGAAAGAAGTACTATGGAGAAAAGCATACTACGACAGCAGTGGTAGGTATGACATCTGCTGGTGCTATGGTGTGCCCTGTGGGGTCTGAATGGAAAATAAATCCTCCCCTAAAGAAATCCAAGTGCAGGTTGGATTTCATTATTAAAGAACAGTGCGATTATCTTGCCCTTTTGTACATTAATTGCAGCCTCCCTCAACTTGGCAGGAGTCTTTCAGCTGCAGAAAAGTAACACAAGTTACCTCACCTTCTATGAAATAAAAAAAGAAAAAGTAAAGGAAATGTCTCGACTCTCATTATCGAAAAGATTACATATGGACTTGAAGTCTGAAAAGCTTCAAGCAGAGCTGGATATACAGGGGACCATACAAATATCTTCCAGATCTGATGGCTATTTCCTTATCTTTTTGTCTTTCCTCTGTATTTGCTTTAGTAGCAGAAAGGCACTTTATCTATGGAAATACCTGCTAAAAGTTTCTGTACTGATTCCTCAAAATTTGGTAACCACTGTAGAAAGAAACAGTCTTTTTATGTTCAAGATTTCCTGTAAATTTCTGGGATTTTCTGTGATGGATTCTGCAATTTATTCTGTTGGGAATGATGGAAATTCATTTACCCATTACTAAACACACACACACACACACACACACACACACACACACACACAATTTCATAAACAGTAAGAAGAGCTGTGTGTATCAGTAGATTTTGTCCTTGACCAAACTTTAAATCTTCTGAGCTCAGAATCATAGAAAGAATCCTACTAAGTAAATTGAGGGAGAATCCCCCTAATTCTCATCCCCCCTGGTATGTGATCAAGTCCCCCTTTCCACCTTCGATAGATCAGTCTTCCATGCATACCTGCCTTCATCAAGAGGCCTATGTCAGTTCGGCAAGACTATCTTATCCTTCATGGTGGCGCTTAGTAATTTTCCATCCACTGACCCCTCACTCTGCTCATTGGCTATAAATCCCCAGATGCCTTTGTCATATTTAGAATTGGAGACACTTTACAATCTTCTCTCTGATTGCAGTATCCTTATATTCTTATTGTAGTCATCTCAAATAAAGTCTTCCTTACTTTTTTTTAACTTTTTTTGGTGCATTGTAGTGCATTTAACTTTTTTTAGCTTTTATTGGTGCATTGTAGTCTCACATCACAATGAATATCTATTTGATGTTAACATACATGCACACAGCTCCTAGTGCCCCCCTGCCTCCCTCTACCCATATGAAGTACCGAGAATGATGTTGGTATATTCTCACATGTACACATTGTTCATGATAGTAATTCCACTGATTCACTTCTTTCTTGCCCTTCCCCTTCCCTTGTACCACTTCCCTTGCACCACTGAGGGTTCTCCATTATCAGCCGGAGTCCCTTGTGTGTCCCCACTACTCCCTAGGTTGCACATATTAATGAAAACATATGTCCCTTCTTTCTTTGTGATTGGTTGATCTCACTTAACATAATGTTCTCCAGATCCTTCCATTTTCTTGCAAATGATATTATTTTGTTCTTCTTTATTGCTGAGTAGAATTCCATTGTGTGTATTTCCCACAATTTTGTAATCCACTCATCTGTTGATGGACACCTAGGTTGGTTCCATAATTTGGACACTGTGAATTGTGCTGCTATGAACATGGGTATGCATATGGGGATATATTTTTTCGTTAACAGTATGTATGTAATAATGACAGACTTGGTTTTTAAAAGATTATTGCTATAGAAGGAACATTTTTAAAGCATCTTAGAGTGAACAGGAAAAGGGCTGGGTCTATTTACAGTAAGTCAGGTAAGACAGGACAGCAAAGGTTTCATGAGGAGCAGGGCAACAGGTCAGATAAGCAGAGGACAAGATCAGAGCACTTCAGAAGAAAATGTTTGTCTGTAGTCTACAATAATTAAACACTATTCTTCATCTTTGTGCTTGTTTAAGCTTTAGAAGAGCTAAATTTTAAGGCCCTGGGAGAAGAGAGAAGACTTACCAAAATTTGGTCAATCTGTACCAGTAACTATAGGAAAATTGAGAGTGTGCAATCAATACTGTGTTGTTGAAGCTTCTCTTATATATATATATATATATATATATATATATATATATATATATAAATGACTTTAGTTGTATGAGTGTGGAAGGAGGGCGCTGGTGTTTTGATTACATCCCTTTTGCTCTATTAGTACAATGTTTGCCTTCAGAATTTGAGGAAGCATTTTGCAAGTTTTATGCAAAATATGCATCTACTCTCTCTTTATCCTTTTTATTTTTTATTTATTTATTTATTTATTTATTTATTTATTTATTTATTTACTTTTTGCGGTACCGGGGATTGAACGCAGGGGCATTCTACCTCCGCGCTACGCCCCTGGCCTATTTTTTATACTTTATTTTGAAACCGGGTCTCACGAAGTTGCGCAGGGCCTCACTATGGGGGGAGAGAGAGAGAGAGGGAGAGAGAGACCGAGAGACCGGGAGAGAGAGAGAGAGAGCGCTGAGGCTTGCTGCGAACCCGGATCCTCCGGTCTCCGCCTCCCAAAGTACTGGGATTACAAGCGTGTGCCACCACACCTGGCTAAACTCTTTATCCTTTTTAATGGGTGAAGATTCTTTTGATGAAGGGCCTGACAACTGAAGAGACTTCTTTTACTACAGTTCATTGTGGAGCCCACAATTAAGGAGAAAAGGCAAAAATCGATGACTTTAATTACTGGCCAGGTCTACTTAAATAACATTGCCCTTTATTGCTCACTTTAAATATCTAAAACTAATAGTAGGATGCCAGGCTTAGAGACAGTAATTAATTATGTTTCCAATGAATGACTTTAAGTCCAGGTTAAGTTATGAACTTAAATGCAAAGAATGGAGCATAATTAAGCTAATATTCCATAGAAAAGCTCAATGTATATGGTTTTGCCTTTTTTATTTTGTGGTGTGTAGTTTCTTGTGCATTTTGTCTTTTTTATTGCTTGGGCATGGAGTCAGAAATTGTGGGTGCAGCTATTAGCTATGGAACTATTAGCATAACAGCCTGGATGTCATCAGGTCATCATTTCCTGCTCTGAGCCTTAATTACTTCCTTTATAAAATGATACTATCTGAGTTGGGTCACTTTTTAGCTCCCTGAAAGATTTAAATTATTACTGTGTGTTTGATTCCACAGGGCATGACTTACATGGGGGCAGGCAGAGAGCTACAAATAATTCAGATTGAAGAGTCAGATTAGAGGAGGAACAGGATAGGTGCCAAATGATTTTTACCAAAAAGCTTGCTGAGGCCTCATTTCAGCAATTTGCTAATGACTTTTGGCCCGGCAATTGCCACTAGAAGATTATTATAAGTAATATTAATAAGTACAAATAAACTAGTGTATATGTGCAAAGATTATCTGCACATATTTCAAAGAAAATTAAACTCCCATATACAGTAAGATTTGAGGTGTAATTTAAGTCATTATTAAATTCAGTACAGAAGTAATTTATTATTAGAGTCTTAAGTACTGGAAGCCTTGTTTATTCATCAAAAGACCAATCTTGCTTTATTTTACCCCAAGGATATTTATTTATTTATTTATTCTTTTGTTGTTGTTTATGTTGTACTGGAGATTAAGCCCAGGGACATTCTAACTCCAAACTACACCCCCAGCCTTATTTGTTTTGCTTTGTTTTGTTTTGAAATAGGATCTCACTAGGTTGCTGAGAATCTCCCTAACTGACTGAGGCTGGTCTTAAACCTTCAAGCCTCCTGTCTCAGCCTCCCAAGTACTGGGATTACAGGTGTGTGCCACCATGCCTGGCTAGAATACTGATTTACGTTTAATGGTGCTTTGGTACACTACTGGGTATGTTTTCTAATTTGAGAAAACATTTACCTTTAAGAGCCCCAAGCTCTCTTATCTTATTTAGATTGCTCTCTCTGTGAAATGTTTCTTTTACAAATAATATTAATCAATTAATGTTATTTCTCCAGTCTATTTTTAAATACTAATTCATAAAGCTCTTATATCTGAAAATTAAACATGCTAAGATGCATACTTTTATATATTCTATAAAGTAGTTTTTAAAGTTGAAATTTTTTTGCCCTAATGAGCAAGAGAAAAAAATGCCTCTATTTTCAAACCAAGTATGCATTTGCATTCATGTTTCCTCTCCCCTCCCTTCCCCTCCCCTTCCCTCCTTTCTCTTCTCTTCTTCTCTTCTCTTCTCTTCTCTTCTCTTCTCTTCTCTTCTCTTCTCTTCTCTTCTCTTCTCTCTCTCCTTTCCAAAATACTTTTCTCACATTTGGCTTCTGTATTTTGGGGGTGTATGGGAAGAAGCAGTAGGAGGGACAGGCAGAGAGAAGAAGTAAGGGCCTGCTTTAAAGATAAATGCCTTCTGAGGTGCTGAGTGGGATCCAGGGGCCTGGGAGAGCCAACAGACTGCTGGATTTTGGGAAGGGGCTGCTGCTTGTGCGCCCTCTGCTGAGGCCCATGCAGTAGGGTAGAGTGCATTGAAGCCTGAGAGCGAGGAAGATCTACCGACTGCCTAATACCCACTTATCTTAAGCTGTGTTTCTATAATTAATCATGAAATAATTATCAATTGATTATAAATTAGGGTTTCTTTGTTTTATCTGTGATGAAATAATTATAATGACCTTTCCTATGTTAGATAATGTAGTGTCTCTGGAATACATATCTAATCACTGTGTGTCCACAGAAACAAATTACTATGAGCAAAACATGTTGTAAACCCCCTTAGTATTAAGTATATAATAAAACTCTCTCTCTCTCTCTCTCTCTCTCTCTCTCTCTTTCTCTTTCTCTTCTTCATGGTGCTGGGAATAAAGCCAAGGCCTCATGTATCCTAGGCAAATTCTCTCCAACTCAGCCACACCCCCGGCCCCAGTAAAATACTGTAACTGTGAAAATGCATTACAACACAGATCACAAAATATAAAAGGCCAATTAAAAATCAGAATAAAAAGCAGTGACCTAATTTTCTTTGATTTTTTTTTCTTGAAAATACACCTGAAAACTTTTTCTATTTTTCTCTTCCAAGTGAATAGAAAAGTGGCAAGTACTTTAAACTCTATATTATTAATAGAAAACCCTAACAGACTGCCAAGGCAGAAGGGAGTCTCAAATGTAGAGCTTGAGTAATTAAACATATTATTGTGCTGTGGATGCATTTCACTATTGTTGTTAATTGTTATGGCCTAACTTGAAATAATTGAGGTATAATTAGCCCAAGGTAAGAGTTGTTTTAAGCTTTGATTCTAAGAATAAACCATTACTAAATTCTTTCATTCTTTATTACACATAAAAATAAATGCCTGCTTCTGAGGACTGTTTCATTAATGTCCATTTGGAGTGTTCATTTGTTAGTGGGATTAATATCTGTTGTAATTTAGGTCAGTGGTTTCAATACATTAATTTTAAGTGCAATGAGAGGACCTAAATAAAATTGTAAATAAATTTTGAGGACCTAAACATTTGAATAGTTGATGGCATTCTTATAGAAGCTATACCATTGTCCTTGTTTAATACAAAATGATCACAATCTTTTTTTTTTTTTTTAATTTTTTTTTGTGGTACTGGGGATTGAACGCAGAGGCGTTCTACCTCCGCGCTACGCCCCCGGCCCTATTTTTTATGCTTTATTTTGAAACCATGTCTCACAAGGTTGCAGAGGGCCTCACTAAGGAGAGGGAGAGAGAGAGAGAGAGAGAGAGAGAGAGAGAGCGAGAGAGCTGAGGCTGGCCGTGAACCCGGATCCTCCGGTCTCCACCTCCCAAAGTACTGGGATTACAAGCGTGCGCCACCACGCCCGGCATGATCACAATCTTGACAACAAAATATATTTTCATTATACTTTTAACTAGAGTTATTTGTTAATTAAGAATGCCTTATACTGAAGAACGGTGATAACACAAGCTTATGGAGAAATAATTTGTCAGTGAATAAGCACTTTGTCAATATAAGCATAGCTATAATACAAGTAATTTATGACTTATATGAAGAAACAGTCTTAGCATAACAAACTGTCAATAAAAAGATACTGGTTGGAGGTTGACATAAATGTGTTTATTGGGAGGAAATCCTACAGTTTGGCCAACAAGCACAATTATTGAACTTGTCACAAACTTCTCGTTATAACTGACTCTGATGGAATAATGAGTTTTTCAAAATGTTTTTGGTCATGTATAGTATCTTCATAGTTCAAGTTCACCTTAAAATTTATTCAATCAACACAAAGGATATGATAGTTCTCAGGCTGCGACTCCTATGATAAATGTTGTTTTAACATCAAAATTGGTAAATGCAGCCAGGCACAGTGGCATATGCCTAAAATCCCAGGACTTGGGAGGCTAAGATAGGAAGATCACAGGTTGAAGGCCAGCCTCAACAACTTAGCAAGACCCTGTTTCAAAATAAAAAAATAAAATATGGCTAGAGGTATAGCTCAGAGGTAGAATGCACCTGGGTTCAATATCACCAATAGAAAAAAAATATGTAAAAAGCAGATGCCATAGTTTGGAACTTGAATATCACCCAAAGGTCCATGTGCTAAAGGTGTGGGACCCAGGATGGGGCTATTGGGAGATACTAAAACTTTTAGAAGGTCTTTAGGTCATCAGAGGTGTGCTGTCAAAGGAGACTGTGGAACCCCTGCCCCTTTCTTGTCCTCTCTTTACTTCCATGAGGTGAGCAGTTTTGCTATGGTGTGTACCCAAGCCATGATGTGTTACCTTTCCTCAGGCCCAAAGTAAGACAGCCAATGGATCATGGACTGGACTCTCCAAAACTGTGATCCAAAATGAACTTGTGTACTCTATAAGCTGCTGATCTTACATATTTTGTTTTTGTGAAAAAAAGCTTATTAACACAAGAGAAAAGTGATCATTGGCTCCATTTTTTGAGTTCTCAGATAACATCTAACATATTACATTGTTCTTAATTCTGTCTTTTTAATTTATTTTAATATATTATATATATATATATATATATATATATATATATCCTCTTTAATTTCCCTGTCATTATTTTTGGTGCTGAGTGGGATATAAACCAAGGTCCTGATGATTAAGAGACTCATTGCTCAGGAATTTATAATTCTAAACAAGCATCAAAAGGGGTGAACTAGCCGGGCCTGGTGGTGCACGCTTGTAATCCCAGTACTTGGGAGGCTGAGACAGGAGGATCGCAGGTTTGTGGCCAGCCTCAGCTATTTAGTGAGGCCCTACGCAACTTAGTGAGACCCTGTTTCAAAATAAACAATAAAAAAAGGGCTAGAGGTGTAGCTCGGAGGTAGAATGCCCTTGGGTTCAATCCCCAGTACCACGAACAAAAGGGGGTGAACTTATTCCTTAGTTTGATTTGGCTAAGACTCAGATTTTTATCCAAAAATGAACTTCTTAAGAAATAGTAGATATTACTTTGAACAGATAATCTATATTCCCAGCTCTCATGTGTCATCTTTCTATTATTTGTACTTAAATAATTAAATAGCTTTTCCTTATTAGAAATAAAGAAAAATAAATGAATCATCATTTTATCCTCCCTTAATTAAAGTTATACCATTTAAGAAGCTGTTTACCGATGTGTGCATGTATACTTCTACCACCGTGAAACCCATCAAGATGTATGATTACAATGCACCAATAAAGGAAAAAAATAAGCTGTTCACTAATTCTAATTAACTTTCAGAACCTCTTTCCACAATAATCCAAATTCCAAACAGTAAAAAAAAGGAGGTAGTAAGTTCTTTGTTTTATTAATTAATTTATTTATTTGCTAAATAATTGCTTTTTCAAATACAAGTATTTTTTGGAGACATTCGTGGGCATAAGTAGCTTATACAATGTGGGTTGGTATAAGCTGTCCATTTTTGTGTGCTCTGTATTATGTGGAATGCATTATTTCTGGCAAACTGAATATATTCTGCAAGCTGTTACTATAAGATCCACTTAAGAATAAACACCCAGTAGACACTTGGTTAATGACAGGAACTGGTCTAAGGACAAATTAAGTCATTTAATCCTCAGATCAACTCTATGAAGTGGGTTCTCTTTTTTAATGTGCTTTTATTGGTGCATTATAGTCTCACACCATAATGAAAATCATATTGACAGTAACATAGATGCACACAGCACTTGGTGTCCTCCCCTCCCCATTCACCCCAATACAGAGTACTGAGATTGAAGTTGGTATATGTACTCATAGTCGAAGGTAGTAATTCCATTAATGAACCTCACTCCTCCCCTTCCCCTTCCTTTAGACCAACTCTCTGGCTCCACTAAGGTTTCTCCACCATTGTCTGGAGTCCCTTTGGTATCTCAACTACTCCCTAGCTTGCACATATTAAAAAAAACATATGACTCTTCACATTCTGTGATTGCTGATATCATTTAACATATTATTCTCCAGGTCCTTCCATTTTCTTGCAAATGACAACATTTTGTTCTTCTTTGTTGCTGAGTAGAATTCCATTGTGTGTATTTCCCATAATTTTGTAATCCATTCATCTGTTGATAGACACCTAGGTTGGTTCCATAATTTGGCTATTGTGAATTGTGCTGCTATGAACATGGGTATGCATATATTACTGTAATTCTCTGGTTTTGACCCCTATGGGAAGATACACAGGAGTGGTATAGCCGTATCATATGGCGGATCCATTCGCAGTTTTCCAAGGAATCTCCACACTGAACTCCATAGAGGCTGCACTAATTTGCACTCCCACCAAGAGTTCAGAAGAGTTCCTATTTCCCCCACTTCCTCGCCAACATTTATTGTTATTTAACTTCTTGATGATTGCCATTCTGATTGGGGTTAGATGGAATCTCAGAGTAGTTTTGATTTGCATTGCCCTGATTGCTAATGATGTTGAACATTTTTCCATATATCTATTGGTCATTTGTATCTCTTCTTTTGTGAAGTATCTATTCAATTCAGTTGCCCATTTCTTGACTGGGATTTTTTTTTTTTTAGTGTAAAGTCTTTTAAGTTCCTTGTGTATTCTAGATATTAGTCCTCAGTCAGAGGGATAGCTGGGAAAGATCTTCTCCCATTCCAAAGATTTTTTCTTTAGACTCTGGATGGTTTCCTTTGATGTGCAGAAATATTTTAGTTTAATGGCATCCCACTTATTAATTCTTGTTTTAATTTCCTGGGCTTCGGGGTTCTTGTTGAAGAAGTTTCTACCTGTGCCTGTATGTTGGAGTGTTTCACAGTTTCTGGTCTAACTTCCAGGTCTTTGATCCATTCGAGTTGACTCTTGTGCAGGGTGAGAGGTAAGGATTTGTTTTCATTTTTCTACAAATGAATAAACAGTTTTCCCAACACCATTTGTTGAAAAGGCTGTCTTTTCTCCAACATATGTGTCTGGCACCATTGTCGAAATCAATTGGCTATATATTTGTGGATTTGTTTCTCTATCTTCTATTCTGTTCCATTGGTCTATGTGTCTGTTTTTGTTCCAATACCATGCTGTTTTTATTACTATAGTTCTGTATTATAATTTTTTGGCAGTACTGGGGATTGAACCCAGGGGTATTCTACCTCCGGGCTACACCCCAGTCCTATTTTTTATTCTTTATTTTGAAACATGGTCTCACTAAGTTGTGGAGGGCCTCACTAAGTAGCTGAGGCTGGCTGTGAACCCAGATCCTCCAGTCTCAGCTCCCAAGTACTGGGATTATAAGCATGTGCCACCATGCCTGGCTAATTCTGTATTATTATTTGAAGTCAGGAATTGTGATGCTTCCTGCATGGTTCTTATTGCTGAGAATTGCTTTGGCTATTCTGGGTCTTTTGTTTCTCCATATGAAATTAATGACTGATTTTTCTAGGCCTGTGAAGAATGATATTGGTATTTTGACAGGGATTCCATTGACTCTGTAGATCACTTTTGGTAGAATGGCCATTTTGATAATATTTATTCTGCCTATCCAAGAGCAGAGAAAATCTTTCTATCTTCCAAGATCTTCAATTTCTTTTCAGTGTTTTAGAGAAAATTATAGAGGTCTTTTTTCTCTTTGATTAGGTTTATTCCTAGGTATTTGATTGGTTTTGAGGTTATTATGAATGGAATTGTTTTTGGATTTCTTTCTCAAGGGATTCATGGTTGGTATATACGAAAGCTACTGATTTTTTTAGGTTGATTTTGCATCTTGCTACTTTGTTGAATTTGTTAACCAGCTCTAGTAATCTTTTTGTTGAGTTTTTTGGGAATTCTAGATAAAGGATTATGTCATCTGCAAATAGACCATTTTAATTCTTCTTTTCTTATTT